>CM040177.1:8078388-8245888 GCA_022606695.1 Vaccinium macrocarpon | reverse complement strand
TAGATAAGGTAAGACGGGGTATTATTTTTAGAGGGTTGACCACATTGATGTGATGTTTATGGAAGGTGATAAAAAAATAGATAGTTTGGAAGATGAATTAAACAGTGGATAACTTTTGACTTGGTTTAGATGTTTTAAAAATAAGAGAGGATAAATGATGAAAAAGTTGTTAAATGACTCTTTTGCCCTTGTGCAGTGTTAAACTTAATTATGTACTAAATTAAGTATATAAATGCAAAAATCAATATATTTGAATAATTTTGGATAATTTGAAATATTAATCAATCAATTAATTAAGAAATTTAATATTTTAATATATTTAATTACAACCATATTTGATCTCCACCATTGATTTCTTAATCAAATCTCCACCGTTGGAAAACTATTAACCCTATACACTTCACTTTACAACCGAATCGGTCAAATACCAAGATGGAAGACCATCTCTCTCTCTCTCTCTCTCTCTCTCTCTCTCTCTCTCTCTCTCTCTCTTCTTTGTAAGAAGCCATCAGAGCTCTAATTTCTTGGATGACCGTGAAAGAGAAAATCAGCTAGATGCATGGCTTGCCGTTTTGTTTTTGTTGCCACCAATTCCTCCAGGGACAGGAGAAACGGGGATGGTCAACACCTGGTGATGTAGAAGATTTGAGGGCGTGCCAAGAGACGTGGATCTCCAAGAGAAATAAAGAAAAAGCGCCTGAAAATACTAACTAACTTCTTTCAAGCAATTGCGAAACTCGAGCTAAAGTTACAACGGTTCTGGGCCTTGAACAAGGACTTCCACAATTGAAGAAAATTACATCGAAGAAGAAGAGAGGGAGAAAAGAGAAGAAAGAACTGGGGAGAGGTAGAAGATAGACATAGATAGGAGATAGAAGAAGAGGGGATCGATTAACTAACTACGAGAGTTAGGAGATAATACTAAATTACTTTGCTGCTGTGAGCGTTGTTGGTGCGTGGACCTCCGCAATGTTGCACAAAGGTTTGTATTTAGAGGCATCATTTGCCTATGTGGGATTCAGAAGAATTCGGATCCACTAAGCACATTTTCTGCTCATTTTCTTCAGAAATCTTCTCTAAAGCCGTCAAGTGTCCCTTTAACTCAGTCATCCCTTTTATTGGCTCCTGAAATTAAATCTTAGGCCGCCAAGTGTCCAACTACTTCCATAACTACCACCACATGTGCAAATGAATAGGACCACTTTCTACAGTCATTATCTCCTTAGAAATAGGAATTAGTTTAGTGACCATTTTCCACAGAAAGTAGTAACTAATTTCTTGGAGGCTTTTATCCCACGTGGCAATAACTACCACTTTCCTTGATTTAAGCTTCATGCATTTGAAAGAATGTTTGATGTACTCACAATTCGCCACGTGACAGAAGATATTCGTACCAGAAGATATAGTGCTAACATGGTAGAAGATGTCCGTTCCAGAAGATATCGTCAGATTTGACAGAAGATATCCATGATATCTCCTAGCATTTTGGATGGATCTCCTAGGAGATAGTGTTTACAAATGTCCCATATGGCCGAAATTAACTATTTGTGATTTTATCTAATTATCACATATTAATTTTGGCCTCTTGGAAAATCATAGGATAAACTTTGTTTCCTACAATTTAGGTAACTACCTTATCATTTTCAAAAAATGCATTATCTCCTAAATTGTAGGGAATTCGGCTTAAATTAAATCTGAATTAAAATAAAATATTTTTTGGCCAAAATTATTGTCACGTGTTAAAAATTAAAAATTATGATACAAACAGTTTCATGGGTAGCTTATGAATTTTGTTTTTTAATCTGTAATGATGGGTTTTATGTGGTTTTGGTGCTCCAACAATTAATGGTCGTCCAGTGATGAAGTTTGAGAGTGGGTATGTCGAGAAAATGTTTGATGGAACTAAGTCTGGGACAGAGCCCTATTCCTTGGAGATGTTGCTCTCAGGTTCCAGATTTTTATTTTATTTTTTGATAACCTGTCTAGATCTTCATCTCTTGACTTTCTAGGATTGGAGTTGACTTTGTGGCCTTGGTGGCGAGTTGCTTGCGAGGTACCTTGCCGCTGGTGAAATAGCAGAGGGATAAAGAAGGGCAAAATCGCCAAAAAGCCACCAAGGCAAAGAGATGAAACCCACCCCTTATTAGGATAGGGGGATAATTTTTGAAGGGGAGCTTTAGCTCCATCCAAACGAGTCCTAAGCGTTTAACCTATGTAGGAGTAATATTTATTACTTCCTCCGTTCCTAATTAAGAGTCCCATTTTCTCTCTCTCTCTCTCTTGTCATTTTTCAAATCAAAAAATGAAGAAGTACGTTCATGTATCATTTTTTGAATTTTTTCGCACCAAATTAAAGTACTTAGACAAGTACTATAATTTGGTGCGAAAAAATTTAAAAAATGATTTACGGAAGCAGTTCATTTTTTGATTTGAAAAATGACCCGACTTTTCGTGGTGGAACATTATTTTGAAATGGAGGGAGTATGATTTAGAAATTTAGGGGCCATATTATTGGGCCAAAAACTTGGGGTCCTAAGTGATGATTTGGAGGGCTTGTGCCCAAGGCCGCCCTGGTCATGCTAAATTGAATAATTTCACGGATATTTGTATTTATGTTTTCCTTCATTAATATTTCTAGCATTGTTGTTCACATAGAGATAACTTTGAGGGCATATTTTATTTTTCTGGAGGGAGGATATGACAATTTGGAATGTCAAATACAATGAATCTCAGAAAACAGAGGGTTACTAGCACTACAAAAAAATTGATCATTAGTGACAATGATTTTGTCACTAAAAGCGTGTTGATAAAAAGTTTTAGTGACAATTTTTTAGTGTGTTGTCACTAATTTTGTAATTAGTGACAACATAGTACAAAAAACTGTCACTGAATATTCGTTAGCAACACACTTTTAGTGACACGTTGTTGTCACTAAAATGTTGCTAAAACTCAAATTTTTTGTAGTGTAGAAGGGACTGTTCAGGAAATAACCATATTTAAATCACAAACCAAAAAAATAGAGTAATTAATCATATTCTGTCATTTATTTTGTTTAGAATACAAAGAGATTTAACAAGTTTTTGTGGGGAAAATGAATACAGCCGGATAGAATTATTAGAATGAAATACATAAATTTATATACATATACATATATATACACACACACGGATGACATATTTTCAAAAAAAAAAAAGTGGTTATATCCTCCATTGAACAATGGTCTTAATTAGCCTAAGAAAAAAGGAAATGGTTTTTGCACTTCAAAACTTGTTTTTTAGTGTGTTTTTTCAGATTGTGTTGTGTGTAAGTTAGAAACTAAATTACAAATTTTAAAGTGTATTTAAAATAATAATCAAATTCAAAAAATATTTTCCATTTAAATTACACTCATTTTTCTTTAACAGCCTTTTTGGCTAAAGAGATTTCGTGAGAAAAGAAAAGAAAGAGTACAATTTTTTTTTTTTTTTTGGTGCTTTGGAAAATGCCCTTTTCCTTTCTATTCTCTCACTCTCTCACCATTCATAGGAGCTGTCAAGTGCTGATCACACAGTCTTAGATAATAATGCTTGCGAACCTAATTCTTTATTGCTTATCAAGCAAAGAAAGAAGTAGCCTGACTTATCTAAGTTTGGTACATATTTTTCCAGCACGAGGTTAGGTTCAAGTGTTGAAAATGTGCATTTGGAGAAAATTTTAGGTGCGGATTGAGTAGGGGACACATAGTGCCCGATACCTAATCGAAACCGTCCAAATACGTTTTGGATGGCTCAGATTTGAGAGTGGCATTTTTATAATTTTCGGGTGCAAATTTATCTCATCAAATCTGAGTTGTCCAAAATGTGTTTGGACGGCTCGGATTGGGTGTTAAGCACCACGTGTCCTTACCCAATCCGCACCCAAAATTTTCTCGTGCATGTGACCCCTGTTTCGAGAGTCTAGACTTCAGAATCTTCGGAAGTCCCTTCCAGATAGTGTTCTACCCGAACTGTACTTGCTTTTAGAAACTTTCCTTACGGGCACAGAATATAAAATTAAGGGTGAGTTCTCAAATGGATTTTATCAAAAAATTGATAGAATCAAACCCTTGATTTTATCAATTGGTGAAGAGAGTCGATAAAATCTTCAGATTTTTTCATTTTTGAATGAAAAAATCTTCAGATTTTATGGACTCTCTTCATAAATGGATAAAATCAAGGGTTTACTTTTATCTAATTTTGATAAAATTCATTGGAGAATTCACCCTAAGACACCCTCCATCCAGAGTTGTTTATCTCTCTCTCTCTCTCTCTCTCTCTCTCTCTCTATTTATTGCAATCGATTAAAAAAATTAATCATATTTTTAAATTGGTAAGCAATTATATGTTCAATATCGATCTTAATTGCTAGATCTCGATTAGTTCTATAAGACAATAGTTTTAAAATTACATGAAATATTATAAATTACAATATAATAATTTGAAAAAGTGACATGAACTCTCAAAATAGACTAACAAATCCAAACAATGGAGTACAATATTACCGGTGGCGAATTAATTAGGATTTGAACTTGGATGTGACATTTAAAATGATCTATATACTGTCACACAGTCTCAGAAAATATTGTATGATTTTCATCTGTTCCGACCGAGAATATAAAAGATATGTGTTTATTTGAAAAGATCAAAATTCACTGTAAAAAATTAATAAAACACATTGATATGTAGTATGCTACTGGACAAAAGCAAGAAATTCTTTGAACCAAAATGCATTTATTTTAGTTCTCATTTTGTGGACCAGACAATCTTTTCTAAAATAGAGGACTACTATTGAATATCCAAGACGCACATATGTTCGAAGCATAATCATACTTAATAGCCCAAAAAAATCATGTATCGGTGGGATGTTGAAACTTCAGGGTGACCTGTGCCACCGGCCCTCCTTAATAGTTCCGTCCCTGAATTTTACAACTTATTACCATAGAAGTTAGAACCCACCATAAAAAAATCCTTCCTGGATCGTCTCATGTGAATCCTTTTATAATTTGAACTTTGTCTATATCTTTCAATCTATATAAAATATTAAAATTGATTTTTTAAATCATTGTTTATAAACTCATTTTCAATATATAAAGTTTTAAAAGTGAATTTTGAAATCATTGTTTAATCAAACAAATTAAAATCTATCAAACAATATTCATATTAACATAAAAAGCATTATTAAAAGGGATAAATGATCTTTTCAATTGAGTGGAATAAAACAAGGGCCAAATAAATTAGGTCGGAGGGAGTACGAAAGAAAATTACCTTACTGGTAAATCACTTGTTTGATTGAGAGTTTTGAGAAGAATTTTTTGAGAAATATTTTTGAGATAGTGTTTGGATTAGTTTTTGGAAAAAGTAATAATTAAAGAGAGAGAGAGAGAGAAATGAGAATAATAATTGGAGAGAAGGATATGAGTAGAAAGAGAAATGTGATTAATGATTGAAGAATTGAGAGATGGAGAAAAAATCTTTTTAGAAATTTTTAAAAAAATATGAAGTGAACACAGTGTAATCTTCGTTTGACAAATGATACAGAGAGGAGGACACAGATGATGTAGAGATCTACAAAAGATCGAGCTTCAAGATTATCAATCCCGGAATTAATGGTTGACTAACATATTTATTGGTTTGTCCCACGTAGGATAGGTTATCAATCCGGAATTCCCACCATGGAGCAATGAATGTATAAGTGGGTCACTTGACTCTCTTATTTCGAATTTTTGGATGTCTCACACTGTATACTGGAATTGAGTCACATTCTCTCTTCCCTTATGTAATAGATTAGGAAATGACGAATGATCTGGAAAAAAAGAGAGGATATTTTATTGTTTGTAACCAAATTTTACAATTTTAACCCCAACTTGCTTCAAATGAGCGTTCTTTTCTTTTCTAGAGTTGATAGTATTTTAGAATATAATAAATACTACAGGAGTATTTAGGAGCAATTGCAAAGGAAAATAGATTAATTAACATGGAAAGTACTATGAAGCGATATCTTAACTACGTAGAATAAAATGAGGGCCAAACAAATTGGGTTGGTAGAGTACGAAACAAAATTAGATTACTGGTAAATAATTATATTTTCGTTAAGAAGATGTTGAGAAATGATAGTACAGGGAGGAGGACAGAGATGATGAAAAGATCACACTTGAAATTATCAATTAGAATTAATGGCTGACTAACAGATTTATTGTTTGACAATTTGTTTGCCCTATGTTTCATGGTACCATGCATGTACGCTATGAGTAGAGAGACACCCTGATGGGCCTAGATGCCTAGGGTAAGCAAAGAAAACGCCAAATCTCGAATACAATCCATGCTCAACAAGTTTGCGAGAAGACTTGTACTCTAGATTTCAATTTCATAGTAGACTGGTGTGGCTCCCGTAATTTTCCTCGCGTTGAGGTTTTTCACGTATATTTGTGTCTTTTTTTTTTTTTTTTTTTTTCCGTTTTTCCATTATGCACGATTACTTGATTTTCTATTCTGTGACTCATTGTTTCCAAGATCCGTAAGGGTGTTGTGGGGTTGCAAAAATCCTAACAGATAGTAATAAATTTCAATGATGTGGCGACAGCAACAGGAAAACAAGCAATGCGCTTGAGATGACGCGAAATTTCAGTATGGAAATTACAGTTAGTGAACATAGAGTGAAATGAGATGCAAGACACCAAAACATCAATCAAACTATGGTTCCACCAATGGAAGGTGTACCTTTGGAGAATATAAACAGAAAAAAAAAATGAACTCCACTTTTGCTTATCTACATTATCAATGATTGATAATCTTGTTGGCGCATTATTTGAAATCTCAGAAAATATGAGAGGGATATTGAACCCGCACTGATGATTCAAAGCAGCGGCTATAGTTGGTATTAGTGTACAATGAGGAAGAAGATCGCTGATCCTTCCTTCTTCGAACCCAACTTATAAAGAGCACAACAAATGGAGAATTCAATCATGGACATATTTCCAAAATTTTACAATTTCATCACATCCTAGGAAAGTAAATGGACTTGTTTTTCCTTCAAGCCAGACTGGGGAGCAAATACCGGACTGGACCACAGCAACTTGAAGTAAACCACGTTCTTACAACTTACAACGCCTTTGCTCCAAGGAATGATGGCATGCCAACACAAGAACTACAATAGTTAGAAGAAGAAATAATAAACTAAAAGGAATGTGTATGAAAAAGGCACTTGCGCCTGCAGTCATGCATTTATATTAAATCTAGCAATTCAAATTGTTCAAGGGATAGCCATGTTAAACAGAACAAATGTTTGATAGCATAAATTACAATGACCTCCTGTGAAGGTTTTGAAATGTACAGAGAATCCCATGTCACTTGCAGGAAGTGTCAGGTGATGCCCAGTAGAGTAAAGTGTGTGTTTTTTTACCATTTCAACTCAATTTCATTGCAATTGTATCCACTGTCCTGATACCGATTTTCGAATTATGTAGACCTTGAAATATTTGTAACTTACAAGTGATAGGTCCTGTTGTGGTTTACCTCCATATCTTCTTTATATATGTATTGCACTTGCAAGCATAATTAAACTCAAGAGTAAACCTGCATAAAACTGCCAACACAAAGTCACAAACAATACACAACATAAATATATCTATCATTCTCACTTCTCACAGGCCCAAAAATTATCATATATTGATGGGTTTGAGCTTTGAAGTGGCAAAGGTTTCACCTACCTTGAGGCCTGGTGGAGAACTTCCCGGTTTGACGGTACTAGTGCTGCCAAAGACATTGAACCCTGGTGGGTTTCCAGGCTTAGGGATTGCCTTACTTCCAAAGTTGAACTTTGACTTCTTTTCAGCAGTTTTTTGAATTTAGGAGCACATAAGGGTTTAATCCAAACTCATCATGGCACCAACATTGTTAAACTCCTCGCAATAGTTGGGTGCTGAAAATATGGTTCACACTTGTCGATTAGCAGAAAACTCGTATCAATCCTTTCATACCTACAATTCAGAAAACATAAAGAAACTTACAACAAGACATCTTACTTTTCGATGTTCTAAAATCTATTAGGAGCCATATCTTCCAAGGTCTACATGAATTGTCTTTAAAGAACAGTGAGCACCCCAAGCAAATGGCAAAATTTCCATATAAATAAAGTATAAAAACATATGCATGGATTTCTAGAAGATATTCGTGGAACTTCGCATACTTTCCAGGGCATAATCCTGCATAGAACTTATCTGCCTAGCATATTTTGGTTCTCCGCCATCAGACTAGTAGTGCAAGGCACATAAACCAACGCTCCATTTGTTTGACTCGATTACATATCAACGGATACATGACTCAATATGATAACTAATCCAACTTGATTAATAGCAAGCGTACTAATAATATAGAATACCACATCCCCAAAGATGTGGATCCCATGTTTTGTAGGACAAAACATATTTGTAATCCAAGCCATAAAAGTTCCATACAATGGATTCCCATGACGTATGGGCCAATCTGATGCTTTAATCTAGAAAAAACTGGGCGTGATAATGCAAAGAAAGAGAATATTGAATAAACTGCACTAGAAGGTGAACTTGCTGAGCAAGGCAAATAAGATCCAAGTCATATTTGAAATATTTCTGCAGGAAATCTGTCACCCTGTCACCACCAAAAGTGTAAGAAACTCCCCGGTCATTCATTCCCCAATCTTTAACAATTTTACTGGGATCAGACCACAGAAGATCCCAAAGCAAATCGTCTCTCTGATTACAGTTCATCACCGAAAACCAGAGATTTCTCTGCCTTCTAGGACAATCGAGCTCATCAGGACTTCTGACCGCTATAGATATTTCTCCCACACTAGCCGCATAAGATTTGTCATCCATAGTTTTAAATCTCGGTATCGGTCGCAGTGTCGGTGTATCGTATCGGGGCGTATCGGCGATACGTCGCGGGAACCGGCTCTCTTGGCCGTGAATTTTTTAAAATCATTAGCAATATGTAGAAAACTTGATTGTACACTCTTTTTTGTCTCCCATTAGCTTAATTGGTCATATTTTAACCTATCTTATCACATATAATTGAAACAAACCACCACGATGTGAATTACATCACTCCAATCACTCCAATTTTGGATTTAGTTTCTCCAAATTTTAAAATGCCAAAATACCATACATAAAAAAGAAAAAAGATAAAAAAACGCCAATTGTTTGAGGTTAAAATCATTTTAGAAGCTTAAAATCATTCGTTTACTTTCCACGCCTTTAAAATAATTTTAGAGCTTTTTTTTTTTTTTCAGAAGCGATCGTAAAAAAATGGTTTGTTTGCAAAAACCTTTAAATGAACCTTTATAATGGTTCCTCTCTCTTTGTGAAACCAACTCCTACCATTCCTTTAAATGAACCTTTATAATGATTCCTCTCTCTTTGTGATACCAACTCCTACCATTTCTAGGACTGAATTCAACATTTATTCTAGAATAATGGAAAATAAATGCATAAAAAATGAAAAGAAAAACATAGACAACAATTTTTTGCTTTTGGTGGTGGACATATTCATAGGGTTAAAGTTATATAAGAAGAAAGAAAAAAAAAAGCCATTTGTGTGGTGTGTAATGTGTACACGTTACTACATATACAACATGACAAAGAGGCTACTTTCCCAAATTCACTTTCTCAAAACCTTCTTCTTCCACAGCAATTACAGGAGATACGGCGAGATGCTCTGAGGCTCTGAGCGGCCATGAGCAGTCTGGCCAGTGACCCTTTCCCCCGACTCCCCACACACTCTCACTCTCTCTGCACAGAGCAGCCAATCTGATCCGCCAATCTCCTCTCTCTCTCTTGCTGACGATGACGATCCAACGACGATGATTGGTTGCGATGATGATCCGACGCAGCAAATATGTATTTTTTTCTTCTGATCTTCTATTTTTTTTTTGTTAAAATAATCTATTGTAGTGTTGAAGATCTGATTGTTTTGGTGTTCAAGATATGGTTTTCTTGGAGTTGTAAATTATAATCTCTCATTTTCTTTTTTTTGCTAATTTTTGGTTCACTGATAATTTTTCAAAATGTTTGAGCTTTGTTTTTTTTTTTTTTTTCGTATCACAGATTCCGTATCAGTCGAGACACCGATACGTCTCGTGTATCATCCGAGACAGGGTAAGATTTTTCCCCACAACGAGATATCGGCCTGTATCCGCATCGGAGGCTCCAAATACCGATATGTATTAGCCGATACGAGGCGTCTCAGCCGATATTTAAATCTATGATGTCATCCCTGTCACCGCTTCCTCAGCGAGCGCAGAGCGAGAAATTTTATTAGAGGTGCTACAAATTTCTTACATCTACCCGTTCTCGACATCAAAATTCCCTTTATGTCCGTGCATGGGTATTTGCGAGAAAAAAAAATCTCATATTCCCATCTTCTAACAATTGGGATAGAAAATTGGGCTGGAAATTCCCACAATTGAAAGAAAGTTTCTAGCCCAATGTGGGAGTTAGTGGTCAAATTTCTATGTTTGTTTTGTTATTCGCCTCGCTTAGTTTCCTTCTCAAATTGAATTTATAGTCCTTTTTATTTTAGGGTTCATTTAGGCTAGTTGCATTTTACCCATTTAAATTATTCCCTTATTCCCTTTTTAAGTGTTTAACTTTTTACTTTGGGTTGTCCCTATATAAGCGTGTGGTTTGAAAAGTTAATACGTAAAAGTTTGTACAATTATTATTTTGCACTTTTGAAAAGTTAGTGGGTAAAGAGTTAATGGGTCAAAGTGGAGGATAGAAAGTAGATGTGAAAAGTGTAAAGTGGAGGAAAAAGTTAATGTGAAAGGCGTAATGATGATGTTTTATACAAGTTGGATTTACGAAGTAACACATTTAAAAAGGGACGGAGGGAGTAGTTGCTTTGTCAAAAAAAAAATTCTAGGTTTTTTCCCCTTTCCTTACAGTTAATTGGTCTAAAGGCCATGTTTGGGGCTTTAAATGATATTTAGTCCAGTTTAACTTATTTTAATGCTTCCAATACATTGGTAGAAATTTTTTGAGGGCTCAAGGACAAAACTAGATAAAAATACCCTTAATGAATCCCATCACTCATGCGCACCATGTCTGTCTTCTTGGTGTTGACCGGCTAAAACCCATTGAAAGCAACCCGTCACTTTTTCCATTCACATGTGACATTACCTGTCACTTTCCTGACATTTGTGACCATGGGTCAGTGACCCACTTTCCCATCTCTCTCTCTCTCTCTCTCATGTATGTGTGGGACAAAATTGATGGAACGAGACAATTAATTTCTCTCTCTTCAATTTTGGGGGTGGGTTTGGGCATTTTGAGTTTAGGTACTTAGGGTGCACTTTTTAATTTTATGATTTTAGTTGTTTAGGCACTTTCATAGGATACACCTAGTGTTTTAGGCACTTTCATAGGCTACCCTAGGGTTTAGACACTTAGGGTGCACTTTTCAATTATTGAGTTTTAATTGTTTAGGCACTTTCATAGGGTACCCTAGTGTTTTAGGCACTTTCATAGGGTGTCTTAGGGTTTAGGTTTAGGGTGAACTTTTCAATTATAGGATTTTAGTGGTTTAGACACTTTCTTAGGGTACTCTAGGGTTTTAGAAACTTTCATAGGGTACCCTAGGGTTTAGGTTTAAGGTTTAGGGTTTAAACACTTTGATTGGCTAGTAGGGGCATTTTTTGAAATGTGTAGGTGATTTTTCCTCTTGGCATTAAGGAAAAAGTTAATGTCCTTATTGCAGTAAAGACCCATTTACTATGTCTTCCCAAAAAATGGACCCTTTTCCTTATTGACTGAAGAAAATGGGGTACCAAGTATTTTGACTAATGGATAAATAGCTCCTCACCTTCAATGGCGAACAGAAGATTAACTATGAAGCTTGAAAATGGTGAGTAAATTTCTAATGCAATCCCTCTCCAATAGAGACTACACAGTTGAAGAGCCATGGGTTTTGGGTGGGTCTCATTCAACTGCAATTTGAATCGGTTTCAAGGTATTTCCATATTGATTACCCTTTGGATTTGAAGTATTTTTGTTTCCATGTAAAAACTCCTAATGAAACCGCACCGCAATGTTTGGGCGATTTGTGTAACGGGCATGCCAAGACCGTGCGGTACAGTCCAATTGTTGTAAATGCAAGGATACGTATTTTTATGCATTATCCCGGAAATAATATTGGAGAAATGTGAGAAATTGAAAATGAGTTAATGTGCGGTCAATGTGAGTGTGGCAATTGCACTTGGATTCATTTATAACACATTAGATACTTACGGGGTAAGTGCATAAAGAGGGGGTGTATATATAAGTGTATATGGCTGATTTTTTGCTCAAAATATACACTCCTTTCCTCTCTCTAAAATCAGCCCTCTCTCCCTCTTTTCTCTCGCTCTCAAAGTTCTTCCAAAATCTTCACCAAAATCCACCCCTCTCACTCCCCAAACTCAAGATTCAACCCAAGAAACTTCTTCTATGCGTGTTTTGGAGCCCGGGGTAGCTTAGAATCACTCCAGAGAGTTCATTTTCAGTTGGGGTTGATCAAAGAAGCTAGAGTTTTCATATTTTCTTGCATTGAAGCTTCAATCTTTTGGTAGGAGAACAAATTCTATTCTATCTAGTTGTATCTATGTGATATGTTGCATACCCTCTTGCTCTTCCAATTTCTCAAAATCATTAATTTTCTTCCTAAGTGGGTTTTGTTCATTTTAAGTTTGTGATCTATGGATTGAGTAGTTGTTTGATGTAATTGTTGGTTGTTTTACCCTCCCTCCATGCCCATTAGTTGTTTGACACTTCCAATTTTTGGCCTAAAACATCAAAATGACTTGGGATGAAGTTTCATGCTTTGGGAAAAATTCACAGGAAATCTGGGTTTCCCCAACTAGTCATGCAAAAACCTCCAACCGATTGGGCTTTTCTGAAAAATTGTTCTTGTCTCTGTTTTGGCCCAACCAGTTAGGCAAAAACCTCTAACCGGTTGGGAAACGCTAAAATATTATATTTTCATCTTTTATCCTTCCTTTAAATATTTGATACATCGTGCATCCCTCCAACTTTATTTTGGCTACATTTGGGTAATGTAAGGAGTTGGTTTGACATTTCGATGCAAATGATTACAATGAGACAAAATGTGAAGTTTTGAAATGGGTTTTGAATCAAAAGTGTTTTATGGATAAATGTGAATAGTAGGGCCACCATTCAGTGTGTCCCTAGTCATGGGTGATCGGAGCCCACGAATGGCATTTTGGTATAATTGGATACTTGGATATGATTTTTTGAACACGTGCTACACTTGTTGGTGATTTTGGCAAACTTAATGTATTTGGGTATCTTGGGACACCTTGAAATCATTTTGGATACTTTGATGTTACTTTGGATACGTGGGTACTTCTTGGACATGTGAATATTCCTTGGGACACTTGGACACATTTTTGGACTAACCTTGGTGTTCTTAGCGAAAATTGGCTTTTGATATACGCTATTGAGAATTTGGTGAGTACTCGGGCTTTTGATGGACATTTAGGCTATTTTCAAACATACCGGGATTTCAATGGACACATAGATCCTTGTTGGAGGAGGTGGAGGATTGCACTATGGTTTGTGAAAATGAGAGAAGGCGAGATGATAAAGAATAAATGAGACGTTACAAATTTAGGATAGTGTGTGGTTGATGAACGGATATGTTTTAAGATAGAAATAGTCACGTTATAATAACGTTGGTCTATTATTACTAGCATTAGCTAAGCATGGTGAACATGACTTGTGAAACACAGAATATATATTGTTATTACCAACGTAGCTGGCCATGGTGAACGTGGCTTGTGAAACACAAAATATATATCGTTATTACCAGTGTAGTTGGGCATGGTGAATGTGGCCTATGGAACACGGAATATATTGTTATTACCAGCGTAGCTGGACATGGTGAACGTGGCTTGTGAAACACGAAATATACTATTCTTACAGGTTGGATAAGAATATTTGGGACGTATACACCCTATTACAGGTTACCGGACCTGAAACTTCTCGATATATGTATAGATAGAGTTCATAGATGAGTTGAAGTGAAAAGGGGATTTTAAGTAATTAAGCACATATGAAGCACTCTAGATTTAATAAAAAGAAGTTTTCATGAACAAATATAACAAGTTTATAAATGTTAACACATAGACTTTTAACTTGATTCATATATCATTCACGAGTCATCACTTTTCAACATGAAACACCGTATTTGTCGAACCACCGTGTTTGTCTCATGCTCATTTCATGTGCATTTATCATCTTTATATACCTAGCGTTAGTAGAATGGTTTTCCAACTGGGTTAGTGTAGCTCAACCTATCAAATTTCAGGTACCCATCAAGGAGCATGACATGGAGTGCTTGGAGTGCATACATACATTGGTTTTGAAAGCTAAATTGAGGAGTTACTTAGTCATCTTAGAACTTATATTTTGTTAAGGTGATTTTGTAACTTAATCAAGTTTTTCTCTTTTGACATTGAATTGTAAACACAATTGAAACTTATGTATTTGCATATTGGGGTTTGCGGGTACCCTTAGATTATTGTAACCTGTTGATTATTATATTTCTGTCTTACGTGGAATTTGACGTGGCTTGTGGACTTGTTGACCGTCCATGTAGAATTTTCTTTATGAATTATCCTCTAAATTTTCGAGGGCGTGACAGTAATGGCCTTTGTTCCTTTTTCTAACTTTGTACTAGTGATTGCGTGCAACCCCAACGGGTAGAGTTGCAAAGTGATTCAAGGATTACCTTGTCGTAAATGACTTTAAAATTTTCCAAACCGTTGTGGAAAATGAGAAACAACGAAATAAAAATAAAAGCTAACATTTATTAATAAAGATTAACAAAAATAGGGGTACAACGGGTCATAAACAAGGTCCTTGGCTGGGCCAGACTTGTTGATTGATGAAAAGGAAAAGAATTCAATGGAGTTGGAGGCTTCAACGTGGTTGATAGGCTTCAACGGGTTGAGGATCTTGAGAAATTAAGTCAAGTGACTTGAGTGTTTAACTGTGAGATTGATGGTTGTGGAACCCATTTTTAATTTTCAAAACTAATTTTTATAGGTTCCAAATTGTGATCATTGGCTTTTGGCGCCAATCATCTTCTTTTCTGAGGTGTTGACACGTGGCCACGAATTCCCAGTCTTTACCATGACTTGACATGTGTCCCATGTAATCAAATTTCCCTCCCAAATGGCGGTTAATGGCGGTTAACGGCCCCTGTTTTGGAGGGAAAAGGTTCCCAAGGCTTCCACCCATTTCCACATTATTAGGGACGTGGGTAGGGATGACAATGGGTCGGATCGGAGTCGGATTTTCCGTCCCCCGTGCCCGCCCCATTCCTTTCGAAGGTGGACTCGGAGCGGGGAAAATTAGAGGTGTGTCCGGTTCGGGGATAAATCGGGTCCCCATTTACCATATAAATTTTTGATAACTTTGTTCTTTAAAATGTTTTGACAAGAAAACAAGATATTGATAAGTAATGATAGTTTAAAAAAAAATCACAAAGAAAACAAAGACACAAAATAGTGATTTATTATCAAGTATTTTGCTCTTAATTATAATACCAAACTAACGAAATGTGTATAGATAAATACATATAAAAATTAGTAATAATTATAATTGGAGTCGAATCAGGTTAAAACAGATTGGGGGAAGCAAATACCATCCCCGCCCCATTTGCTTATCAAATCGGGGATTACTCGCTTGGATCTGGGTGGAGAGGTCGGAGGCGGGGACGGAGTGGAGGTAATTGCCATCCCTAGACGTGGGGGTATTGGGTTTGTAGTTTTTTTTTTTGCCATTCGTCATTCTTAATCTATTACATGGAGAGATGGGGGAATGAGACTCAATTCCAAGATGCAGTGTGGGCATCCAAGAGCTCTACCGCATGAGCTAACCACCACTAAAAAAAATAAGGGTGATTGAGATGATTAAATCTTATCCTCTTACTTCCTCAAATTTTATGTGACAAGAGGATAGGATCACTACCCATTTCAAACCGAAATTAATAATTTCTTTCCTCTTTTTCGGAAAAATCCATTTGGAAAAGAAATCTAAAGAGGCTTTCACGGCCTCTTTTAAGATATGGGTCGTACTAATAATCCTTGTTGCCATTTTTTCAGTCTTGGCCCAACATAAAAAGTAACTGGGCCTAAAATATAAACCCATTAGATTTGGCAGTCCTAATTTATCCTGAAATTAGTCTTTTCAGCCTTATTAGGCTTTCGTGCCATATCTGGGTGTAAACAATTTCATAAACTAGAATTCCCTGTTCAGGTCAAGTTTTCTTTACTGTTATTTGTGGAAGATGATTTTCGATACTGTTAGTATTAAATTAATTTTTTTTTTGGGTTATATATGTTAATAGCAATGCATGGGTACATTTGTGGCCACAAGAAGTCCTTTTTATGAAAGGAGTGTTTTGTTAGTCTTTTTCATTGGCAATTCATGGGTGCATATGTCTAAAAAAATCGCTGCAGATAGTCATTATTTACACAGATTGTTCGACACAAAAGTTGGAAGCCCTTGTGAATGAGCTCTTTTTTCCTTTGCTCATGTTTGTTTTCATGTTCCTCTCAATTTGTTTTGACGACCCTTTCGGTTGTTTTTTGTTTCCTTCCCACTTAGATTTTCAAAAAAAAAATTTAATCAGTTTCAATGTGGAAATGGCGGTTCACCAGAGCCAGCTCATAGGCAAATCCTATGAAGCCTAGGCTTTAAGCACAAAAAATACAAAAATTTGGGGCCTCCAATTATTTAGTACACCTACATATATATATACTAGGCCCAAATAATTTTGTGTAAGTCTTTCATCCTAAATGAATTGGCTATTTTGTCTATTGAGAAGGATATGGTGAAGCAACTTGATTATTAAAACTTAATTAGCACGTTTGCCTCTAAAAGTGTGAGAAGACAAATGTTCAAATGATGAATTTTGAAATATTGTAGTGGTTGTTTATTTTTGGATAACTATGGTTTGCATTTTGTGACGGTAAATATTTTGTAATGATTTTTTTTTATAAAGACTCCTTATTAAGCAATTTTTATGTGCAAAATATAGGGTGAGCCTCGTTTAATGAGTTCAATTCAGGCCTCCAAAATCTATGAGCCGGTTCTACTGCTCACCATCAAGTTTTTGGCATTTTAGAAGACAAACACCTGTTTTTTTGGTCCAAACGCTCCAGCTGTACTCTTTTCCACTCTTTTCTTTACTATCTTACTCTTCTTCTTAGTTGCAACCAATTATGTAAGCTCTCTGTTCTCTATAGCTTTTTTCCCCTATCTCCTTCTGAATATACTGGTGCCCTTGCTATTAAGAATAATTCTACATCGATTGAGGTTGGTAACGGAACTAAACCCATGATCCAATGTGCCAACATAATAACCCAGTTGATGTACATTTAATATCTTCGTACAAGTTACAAGTTCCTGTTTTTTTCCCTTTCTTGCTCTAAAATTTCAACGATAATGTTTTATTTGAAGAAATGGTTCTCACGTCAAAGTATGCATATCTGACGATCAACATGATCCTCAAAAGGCTCTCAAACCGTCCCTTTCAGTGGAATCACATTAGACGATATCTTTTAAAGTGTCGCGGTATCTTCCGATCACCATTTGACTCATGTTGCTGCTTATTGCAAGTTTGTTTCTACAGGCAACTTAAAAGACTTACAAGATGGATAATAGACTTACTAAAACTCAAGTGCATAAAATGCTTGTACTCATGTATAAAGTATAAACTCTTTATATATTGAAGTTTTGAGACGATAAAAAATAATTTTGACATTATCACTATCTCTATGTTTTCGTAATATTTCGTCATAACAATTCTCTTTTCCATCCTTTACACCTTCGGTTTCAGTTTAATTGCCATATCTGTGGGTTGCGGGCCCTGACTGCGGGCCCACCACTGGTATTGAGATAATGATGCAGTCAAAACTGCCCTAAAAGGATAGTACTTGATGGGGCTGTTAGGCCATTGGGGCACAATATTGAAGTGCCGCTTGTCGCGGTGCATAGCTTTCGTGCGGCCCTTCTACGAGCCTCAAGAGCTCTTTTATGAGGCATGCGTAAGTGCTTATCAGCTATCCTTTTAAGGCAGTTTCCGACGCCGCAATAGATCACCGGACTTGCGTACTGACCATGGTTACTAGAATATCAAAGCACTCATAAGTGCCGAGATACCTTATTTTAATTATGAGGCAATTAAAACTGCACTAAAAGATCTTTTCAGTGAAAAAAAATTCTCCATGAGAATTTATACCAAACTGCCCAGCAAAATGATTAAAGAAACTATCTAACAAATAATGACAGCATTATTTGCGTACATATCCACAATTACTGAATAAACTTCAAATCAAAGTCTAAGATCATGACCATAAAATACATGGGAAAGGTAGGGTTGCAAAATATTGCTAAAGTTAACAATGTGTGGCCCAAAAGTGCTCATAATAGAATAATTAAAGTTAGCAACATCTTAAAATTACTAACGTTTTTGCATACTCAAAATTACTAACGTTTTTGCAATAAACAAATTTAATGGATCCAATATTTCCTCAATTAAATACATCCATCATTACATAAAAACATTCTCTCTATTTTTGTTCTCTCTCTTTTTCAACAATGGTTTCAAAATATTATTGAATCTTTTTAAAACTAAATTGTTTTTTCTTTCAAAAACATTACGTTATTTTGAAAACATCTTAATCAATACTCAAATTTTGGCCTTTGCATACTCAAAATTAATAGGGTAAATTACACTGACCTCCCTTGAGGTTCCTGATTTATACACTGACCACCCCTACTTTATCTGAAATAGCACTAACCTCCCCTGAACTTTATATTTTAGTATCAAAAGCACCCCTTCAACGATATCGAGACGACGACATCGGTACCGCGGCAGTGTCGGGGACTCCCTTATGGGTCCCCAACAGTCGATCCGAGCCATCCGTCATTCCAAAATCGAATTTCGAGTGGGTCTACGCGGGAATCACCTCAATCGGACAGTCCTTAGTGCTCGATCCAAAATTTTTGAACTAAATGGGTTGATTTTGGATTGAGCACTTAGGACTGTCTGATTGGGGTGATTCCCGCGTATACCCACTTGGAATTTGATTCTAGAATGAATGGACGGCTCGGATCGATTGTTGGGGGGACCTGAGGGTCCCCAAAGATCCCGTCTTGCACTGCCGGTATTGTTGAAGGGTGCTTTTAATACTAAAATATAAAACTCAGGGGAGGTTAGTGCTATTTTAAATAAAGTAGGGGTGATCAGTGTACAAGTCAGAAACCTCAGGGGAGGTTAGTGTAATTTACCCAAATTAATAACATTTCTACTGTAACCAAATTTAATGGACCCGACATTTCCTCAATTAAATATAACCATCATCACATAAAAACATTCTCTCTCTTTTCGTTCTCTCTCTTTTTCAACAATATTTTCAAAATAGGGTGGTGGTAATTAATGCCAAAACCGTTTTTGTTGTGCAAAAACTGTAGTGCTTAAAAACCTTGTACCATGTGCAAGACACAAGCCTTTTGTGCACTACAATTTTGGCATTATCATTTCCCTTCAAAATATTATTGAATTTTTTTCAAAACTATTTATTTTTATTTTTTTGAAATTGTTTCTTTTAAAAAGTTTTTTTTTTAGAAAAATGTTTATACTTTCAAAAACTTTTTTTTTTTTTCACAAAACTGTTTTTTTAAAGATGTTTTTGAAAAGAAAAATAGTTTTCACAAAAAGAAAAAAAGTTTTATAAGGGAGAGTTAATTAGGGGTCCTATTCAAAAAATATAGTACTTAATGTTTCCATCCTACTTGGTTTGAATCATTATGTTTACATTCTGAAATTCAAATAAACCCCAAAATACCCTTTCTCTCTCTTGATTTTCCTAATATTTTTCTCATTTAATCTTTCCTCTCTCTCTCTCTCTCTCTCTCTCTCTCTCTCTCTCTCTCTCCTCTCTTGAAAAGTCTCTCTTATCTAATCTTAAAATTCTCGATCTGTATCCTAATCTTCTCACACCTAAAATCTCAAAACAAAATTGAAAATAAATAATACTCCCTCCGTTCCTATTTGTTTGTCCCAATGTTTACATATAAAATTAACAAATCCAATAATTAATTGACATGTGACAAAGTATGCCAAACGTTGGCAAAAATCTATCAATGAAGATGTATTGGATCAATAAGATAGAGTGGAGTAAATACAATGTCGTATTGTTTCTCAATTTTAAAAGGCAGTTATTGGCAGTTATGAGTTATTCCTCAAACTTCGAAGCCACAATTGTAACTGCTAAAAGCATGAACTCCACGTGTAAATTTGTGTAACAAGGCAATTAGCAGTTATAACACGGGGAGTAGATCTCGAAAGACAGTTACTTCCTTAATGTGTAATCATTTGAGTTAGTTGAGCAATCGTGCATGTTCAAAGTAAAGCTTTTAGAGGAAGATTAAAGGGATTCAAATTAGTCGGAATGGAGGGGAGAAACTGCCAATTCAAAGTGCAAAGATAGAGTTCGGAGCAAGCCAAGTTCAAACTCATTGAGCGGGAAGTTCAAACTGCAAGCAGCATCTATAAATAGAAAAAATTGAAGAGTGATAAACCGCCCGGACAAGTCTTCAACAAACAGCTATCAAACAAATGATGCTTGGTTTGTTCATTGGCAAGTAGTTTTAGGATTTCGAACCCAGTTCGAAGTAGTGTAGGAAGTAGATTAGCAAATAGTTAGGATTAATCTCTGTTGTTCTTGTAACAATCACCTATTTGAAGTTCTCGTTATCTTGTATTTGAAGTTGGAGACAATTTCGGAGTAAGTTTACCTTTGATTTTATCAATCGAAGTATCTTGTTTCTTTATTGTTCTTTGATTTCCTAAGTTTATTACTTTGCATTTCTCCACTTGTTAAGAAAAATCCTCTTAATTTAGGTAATTGAACCAATAAAACACAATCGCCTGATTAGATTTGGTTTTTTCCAAAGTTAATCTGAGGGAGGAGATTGAAACTCTCTCTGGCACGCTCGCATTCAATTATTTTCCATTGCAAAGAAGTAAAAGAACCAAACACCCACACTCTCTTTTTTGCCTTTTTTCAAATAAAAAAATTAAGTACTTCCGTGTATCATTTTTCAAAATTTTTTGCACCGAATTAAAGTACACGATGAGTACTTTAATTTGGTGTAAAAAAAATTAAAAAATAATAGACGAAAAACACCTTATTTTTTCATTTGAAAAGTGGCACGACTTTTCGTAGATGACAAACAAATAGCAACAGAGGGAGTATGACATTTTGACCTAAAAACAAAAGTCATGAGAAATGATTTCATGCACTTTTATAGTGATCCACAATGTTTTTTTACCATGATAGATTTTGTACCATGAAAATCATTTCACGATTTCCGTGACCAGATTAGCTATGGAAAACATGATAAATTTTTTAACAAATAAATGAACAAAGAAACATGATACAATAATACACCATAGAAAATAGGTATATGTAGTCCAAGCATAAAAGTTGGATTGCATGTACAAAACAAAATCATAAAAACATGGTAGATTAATGCACCAGAAAAAACAAGATAAATTAATGAATCACATTCGCTGTATAAATCACTAACATGGTAAATAAATTAACCACTAATGAGAACATACTATAACACGAACATGAAAAGTGGAAGAAACAATAGAGCATGTTTAATTTACCATTGAAAAAATTACCTCATATTCAAATCATGGAATGTTTTGAATGATATATATTGCAAAACATTTCATGACAAAACTCTTATCACTCAACAACCCACAAACATGGTACAATGACTTTCCATTAATCTTGTGGAATTATAACAAATTATGAGCAACCACACATCTACCAATACCACCATCATGTACTTGACATGATCAAATATATCATGTTTTCTAGAAAATTTCCACGAAAAAAATAGGAAAAAATACCTTCAGTGACGAATTTTCCATGAAAAAAGAGAGACAAAAGAGATACAAAGGGATGTAAAGAAAGCACTTTGTGTGCTCTGTGTATTTTCCATCATGGCCTTTGTCACCATTATAGCAATCATCGTTGTTCACTACAAAAAATTTGATTTTTAGTGACAATGATTTTGTCACTAGGTTGTCACTAAAGTTGTGTTGCTAAAGAGTATTGGTAACAATTATTTAGTGCGTTGTCACTAAATACCCTTTATCAACACACTTTTAGTGACACGTTGTTGTTAGTAGAGTGTCGCTAAAACTCAATTTTTTTGTAGTGGTTATTGGTGACCTTTTCGGATGCCCATGGTGGATAGGGTGGAGGAGACGAAGTCGAGGGTGGACCAGACATTGAAAAAGGTGAAATGGTAGCAGGGCCGGCCCAGGCCCAAGGCCCACAAGGCCTGGGCCTAGGGCACCCCAAATATGACCACTTTTTGGGGCACCCTACCATTTTATACTAATGGGCTTGACTAGAACACTTTTTGAACCAAAATAAAGGGAAAAAATCCATTAGAAGTGACAAAAGAGCCCAACATTGTGACCCAATATTTAAAAAAGGCCCAAAACTATCGTGGCCCAAAATTTAAAAAAAGACTCAAAGCTAAAACTGATTTAAAAGAAAATCATTTTATGGTTGTTAGAGTTTTTATTTATGGTTTTGTAAAAAATCAAGACAGTTCTAAACGAAATGATTAAGTTTAGTTTATTATTTGCTTAAAGAAGAAGTAATTTTCTAATTTTCTTGTTAGAGTTTCGAGTGGGTTTGTATTTGAGATTTCTAAATTAACACAAGTTCTTGAGTTTTCTCAAGTAACTAAAAATTGATCAAATTTCATTGTTTTTTCAACAAATACAGTCACAATATTAATTCCAACAGATCAAATTTCTTACTTATGATAAACTTGAAAAACAACAGATTTGGGTAAAACTAGGGTTTGGCATTTGCATGGCAAAGGAGTTTTGACCCAAATTTTGTTTCAAAAAATGCACAAGATCTCTAGATGCTCTACATTGTTGTTAAATTTAGCTTGTATTAATACATTTTTGACGAGGATATTATAGTAACAAAAACGTAGAAAGTTTGGTTGAGGAACACGAAAATCTTTAGGGCACAATTTTTTTAATTAGGCCTAGGGCACCCAAATACCTTGGGCCGGCCCTGAATGGTAGTCGGAGAGGCATTGATGAAGGCGATCTTGCCGTGATGGGCTTGTTTCACGATGAATTTGATGACCTAGTGCGAGTCCTTGGAAGGTAGATGGATGGGGCTGCATTTGCTGTAGAAGTTGAGTTCGATTTGGCAAAGCCGCTGCTTAGCTTGATCAGAGGAGTGACATCGTGTGCCATGGGAGTAGCTGTGGAACTTTTTCCGTTCTTATTTTTCTTTGTCAATCCGGTAATCAAAGAACAAACCCCTTAGATTTAGGAGGGCTAGAGATTTGAGATTTTTTGGAGAGAGAACAAATCCTTTAGATTTAGAAACTATGAAGCGCCCATCCCTTTTATTCATGGAAAACATATATTTATTAAGAAAATGATATAGATAATCTTTATACATGTATTAATTAATTAGGATTAGTTACATTGAAAAGGTAAAACCCATTACTGGAAATGCGTTATGAGAATTACAATATTTACTAATAAGGTACTTAATAAGGGCACAATGGTCTGATTATTCAATTTCAAGATGTAATCATCAGTATTCAAACTCTCTAGAATGGAATCATAATTAAGGATATTATTGATACAATATGTGATAAGCCCAAATGTTGTATATATCCGGGCTTATCTTGCTCATTGTGATCTCATACACGTGCATTTTGTGCCTTTATATGATTGATTTTGCGCGAATTGTGTTTTTGATGAGTTTTAGAAAATCGGAGCTAAAAGGTGTGTCCACAGCTTCAAATAATCTTCAGTTGTATCTGGAAGTACCCAAGGTCCCGCATTGTCGTGGAGGAAAATCGCCGAAGCTTTGGAAGGTTCAAGGAAGGCCCGGAACAAAAGAACAAGACATTTGGAGTTATGAGCCTCGAGAAAATCTGACCAACCGATAAAAAAGGCTCATTTCTCTCAATATACAAAGGCTATGAAGATAAGGTTAATTGGGTTTGAAAGTAGACTCATAGAGCTTTCCAAGGGTTCAAGAATCGCCTCATTCCGAGTTCAGACGAAGCCGGGACATGCCCGCGAAGTTGGGTTAAGAATCTGCCTGACCAGAGCAATCTGGAACGATCCAGATCCCTAGTGGTTCAATCCAACTTCATCATAAACCCCCTAAACCACTTTGGATCGATCCAAGGTCATGGTGGATCGATCCAACTTCATTAAAATGCTCCAGATGAACTTGGCTCAATCCAGAACTATGGTGGATCGATCCAACTCCACTCAAATTGTTCCAGAGCCATCTGGATCGATCCACTTCCATAGTGGATCGATCCACATCAATCCGTGGAATATTTTTCAAGCATTTCAAGCACTTTTTGTACTTTCTACTTATGGAAAATTTCTATTAAAAGCATTATTAGGATATTTTGAGAGAGATGAAAGGTGTTTGTATATATTTCCCTCTCCCTCTCCCTCATTAGTTAGTTTTCTAGTCTAAATTAGCTCCTCCTTCTCTCTAGATTTTAGGTTTCAATATTCAAGAACCAAGGTTTTCTTCTTCATTAATGTTGTAAGCACTTCTCTAATATTTATAAATCCGTAGTTTATTTTCATTTTCGTCATGTTTTGTATTTCCTTTATATTTCCTTTAATGTTTAGCTTAATCATGTTTGAGTAGTAGTTTAGGCTTGGTTATGGGGTGAATATCACCCCATGACTTCGGTGTTTCAATGGTTTCTCACGTTTATATGCTTATTGTGGGTTTGTGAATGGATTAATCACTCTATTTTTGGTCTAAACTTAGAGTTGTTAACATCTTTGATTGGGTGTGGACAAATCACTTGGCATATACGATGCTTTGAGCTATGTCACTTTTGGTGTTCAACAAAATGCTAAGAGGATTTCTTTCCATTTACAAACCTCATTTTTTGTGACAAAGATTGGTTTTCATTGGGTAAGTTCAATTTTATGTACCAAAACTGAGAATTATTAACCTTTTTGATCTTGTGTAGGCAAGGGCTTGACTACTTGCCACATATGATGCTTAGAGCCATGTCACTCCAAGTGTTTGTAAAAATGTCTCAAAGAACTTATCCCATTGGTAAACCCATTTTCTAGAGTCAAAATGATCTTCATACTTAAATCTTCCGAGTGAGAGCAAGTGACTTTATCTCTCACTTGAGTTATAGTTGAGAGCCATTGAATATCCTTAGTCATGGATGGTATGAACCTCTAGACCTTCCCGTCTTTAATTTATAGTTTATATCTTCATTTTCAATCGCATTAGAGGTAGAGAGAGAATTCCACCAAACAAACTCCAAAAGACAAGTTTGCCGCTTTAAGGCTAAAACCATCATTCGCAAGACAACTCTCACACCGGGTGCGTTCGGTCCCTGTGGATTCAACCTGGTCTTACCAGTTATTATGCTATGCAATACCTAGCCCTACGTTTGGGGCGACATCAACTACGATACAATCCAAGGTCGCAAGCAATATGCCTAATTAAAATTTCCATTAATTTTTTTTTTTATAGTTTGAAAAAGGTGATGTAGCACCCAATTTTGATTATGTCATTGTGGACATGTACATTATTAACTTTAGCTAGCCTCTAAATGGATAATAAAAAAGAGATGTGACAATTTTTAATTATTCAATTTTATGTACACCATTGGGTATACTCTAAGTCTTCCAACCCAAAGGTAAGAAACTAACACAAGGATCTATGATAATTGATAAACGTAATATCAGCTTCTCATACATAAAAGGGTTGTAAAAAGAGGTTGTCAAATCCTTCCTTGGATCACCATCTCCATCCTCCAAAGTCTGAGTTAAAAAAAAACGCGGACATATTCCTAGATCACCATCTCCATCCTCCAAAGTCTGAATAAAAAAAAACGCTGACATATTACCAATTATTAACCTGGTAGCCAACCTCATTCGTTTTGGGTTTTGAGATCGGGTTTCTCAATTATTACTCAATAATTACTTAATTTTTTCTCCAATTATTACCCTTATTTTAATTATTATTCCCATTTCATTCTCAATCTCTCTTTAATCATTACCCCCTATTTTCAATCATTACCCTCATTTCTCCCTTAAATCATTGCCCAAAAACCAAACATTAAGATCAGTTCTACATAATTGTACAAATTTTTTTCAATTTTTTTTCCAGATATTAGGATCCTATTTTTGAATGAAAAATTAAAGTAATTAGATCAATTGCTTATAGATACCCGATAAGCCTAATTTTTTACAAGGCTACTTGATTAATTATTTTAAAATTACTAAGCGGTTCAGATTGTTTGTATGAGACCTCAAAATAAGCCCCACTAGATGACATGTAACGAACAGAATTGGAAGTCCATGACTAACTCCCAAAACAATACCGTTTTGGGGGGGTCTGTTAAATATTGGATGGCGAAGAGACGTAGGGGAGACTTGATGACGAAATGAGAAGGTCGAGGTTCTAATTGACGTTTATTGAAGTACAGATGCTTATGAGGCATTCAGTGCAAATGTTAGGGGTACTTTTAAAATTTTCCCTAGAAAATATGTGCAGTTATTAAACTT
This sequence comes from Vaccinium macrocarpon, assembly GCA_022606695.1. Lineage (NCBI taxonomy): Eukaryota > Viridiplantae > Streptophyta > Magnoliopsida > Ericales > Ericaceae > Vaccinium > Vaccinium macrocarpon. Next base: position 8,219,189 of record CM040177.1, on the reverse strand, counting down.
TAGGATCAACGGATTTTAAGATCGTTTAAGGTGGATCACAGACTTTAACCCAAGATTTGTTTGGTGGAGTGACTTTAAGATCATGAACTCGTAATATATCTGAGATTGCCAATTAGAAATTTTAATTCCGAACAGGTGAAGTTATAATTGGTTGGCTCTTATGGAAAAATAAGTTGGACTTTTATTTGTTTTGCAAGTTATGCCAACAAATATGTATTACGATACGTATTAAAATAAATAGTATCAGAGGATTCATGATGCAGACCGGGTTGCGTCAACATGGATGGACATGTTGCGTCCACGTAGGCCTAAAAAGGCCTAAGAATCGACAAATGGGGAACATGGGGTATCGATCTTTTGCGTTTTCTTTGTATCGATACCCGGCGATGCTAATTGGCGAGCAGAATCACCCGTATCGATCACGAGATTTTCCCGTATATCGATCTTCGAAAATAATCCTATACTCATCCGGATAGCTTGCTACGTTATTTGCTTTATTTCCGAATTTTTCCTTTTTTAGTTAATTTACGTTTTTCCTTGATTTGACTTCCTTTTTCGGAGCAAATCAATTAGGGTTTCTAGTTTCCTATATAATAAGTTGTAAGCCTAAGCAGCTGGGATTGATATTGAATTAAAGAAAATGAGTCTTTACTCATATTTTGATCGTTTAAGAAGGGAGTACCACTGGGTCGATCTTTTCGTTCATGTTCCTCTTGCACGATTGAATATGTTCTATAGGCTGCGCTGCATCAGTTGGTATCAGAGCTGCAAGTTCCAATCCTGAGATGGCTACCAGAGGAGGGGCGTCTTTGGAGGTTGGGGTGGGCCGGGGGCAACCGTGACGGTGATCTTGGCCGAAGTCTATGGCGGGATGAAGTCGCCGAGAAGCTCGGATTGAGGGCGGATTTCATCGGATGGGGTTGACACTTTCGAGGCAATCATGCAGCACCTTGAGGCCCCTAGAAGTTGGAAACTTGGGCTTCGCCGCCGATCTGTCAGACCTAATCCTCAAGAGGAGGAGGGTTTTTCGGATGATGAAGGTTCCAACCCTTTTGTTGGTCATTACCACCAACAGGGAAGGGGCAGGGAGGTTGTGGCTAGAACCCATGACTCTCATTCATGGGAGAGAAGTATCAAGATTGACCTGCCCGAATTTCAGGGTAATCTATCACCGGAGGAATTTCTGGACTGGCTAAATGCTATAGACGAAATCATGGATTTCAAAGGGGTTCCTGTGGATAGGAGGGTTCCTCTTATGGCAGCCGAGGGGGGGTAGAGCTTCAAGCGTGGTGGTAGCAACCTAAAATCGGAAGGAGCCGGAGCGGGAAGTCCAAGATGCGATTGGGAAAAAGCTAAAGAAGAAGATGCGGGCGGAGTTCCTTCCCCATAACTACACCCGTATCATGTATCAGAGATTGCAGAGTCTTCGCTAGAACACGCGTTCTGTCGACGATTACACCGAAGAGTTCTATCAACTTATGGCCAGAAACGATTTAGCAGAGTCTACGGAGCAGCAGATTGTGAGGTATGTTGGGGGTTTACGTCAACAAATTCAAGATGAGTTAATGATGTATGATTTGTGTTCTGTTTCGGATGCCCATCAGAGAGCTTTAGTGTTAGAAAAACGGTTCAATAGGAGACCATCGGGTAATTGGAATAGTGGCGTTCGAACAATTGCGGGGGCCGCGCACCCAGATGCGTGCGATTATTCCTCAACCCGCAATACCAGCAACCAACAAAACGACGACTACTGGCTTTAAATGCTTTAAGTGTGGCGAGCCAGGTCATCGTATGTCGAATTACAGGAAAGGCGATCGTCCAGGAAAGGCCTTGTTCATAGACTAAGAGGGAACTGATCAGGAGGCAACTGAAGGTTATGACCAGGAGGCTATATACTATGACAATAATGGGGAGATGGAGGAGATAGAATGTACAGGTGACACAGGGTCGCCACTGCTGGTGGTTCGAAGGGTGTGTTATGCACCCCAAGAATCTGAGGGGAAATCATGGTTGCGCAACAACATATTCCAGTCCACTTGCACAATTGGTGGTAAAGTTTGCCGCTATGTGATTGATTCGAGCAGTTGTGAGAATGTGGTGTCAGAGGAAGCAGTGCAAAAATTGAACTTGAAGACAGAGGCACATCCCAACCCTTAGAGTTGGTTGAAGAAAGGTAATGAGGTAAAAGTTTCTAAGCGTTGTTTAGTTTCTTTTTCAATGGCTTCCAAATATAAGGACAGTGCATGGTGTGATGTTGTGACTATGGACGCTTGTCATCTACTTTTGGGACGACCGTGGCAGTATGAACGTAAGGTCGTACATGACGGAGGGACTAACATTTACAGTTTAATTTACGGTGGTACAAAGATCAAACTGCTACCCTCAAGGGAGTCAGCCCCAGTGGGTCCTAACCTATTAGCAAGAGCGCAGATGGAAGGGGAAATCGCAGAATCTGGGATTGCTTATGTTCTGGTTGGGAAGGATATTGTCCAGGATCAATCCGAGGCTGCAGTTCCAACTATTATTCAGCCCCTTTTGTCGGAATTTGGGGACGTTTTTCCAGAAGAGTTACCAGAGGGATTGCCACCGCTTCGTGACATTCAGCACCAAATTGATTTGGTGCCTGGGACTAACTTGCCGAACTGAGCCCATTACCGGATGAGTCCAAAGGAGCATGAGGAGTTGCGTAGACAGGTGGAAGAGTTGCTTTCCAAGGGTTTCATTCAAGAGAGCTTTAGTCCTTGCGCAGTTCCAGCTTTATTGACTCCAAAGAAAGATGGATCATGGAGGATGTGCGTAGATAGCCGGGCTATCAATAAAATCACTGTGAAGTATCGATTTCCTATTCCTCGTTTAGATGATTTGTTGGATCAATTATCAGGGGCCAAGGTGTTCAGCAAGCTGGAGTTGAGGAGTGGCTATCATCAGATTCGGATCAGGCCAGGGGATGAATGGAAGACTGCCTTTAAGACTCGTGAGGGTTTGTATGAGTGGCTGGTTATGCCATTTGGTTTGTCAAACGTGCCTAGTACTTTCATGCGTGTGATGAACCAAACGCTGCGACCGTTCATTGGTAAGTCTGTTGTAGTCTATTTCAATGACATTCTGATTTATAGTGCCACGCCGGATTTACATATGCAGCATTTAAGAAAAGTTTTGGAAGTCCTACGAAGGGAGAAGCTGTTTGGGGGTCTGAAAAAGTGTGCCTTCATGACTGACTCAGTCTTGTTTTTAGGATACATTGTTTTGGGGGATGGACTTGCTATGGATGAATCAAAGGTGGAGGCAATCAAACAATGGCCCGAACCACGGACCTTGTTTGATATTCGGAGCTTTCATGGGTTGGCGTCGTTCTATCGCCGATTCATTCCACACTTCAGCACTATTATGGCGCCAATCACAGAGTGTATGAAAGGCGGAAGTTTTACATGGACAGAAGAGGCAACAGGGGCTTTCAGAGAGATCAAGTTGAAGCTAACGAGTGCTCCAGTGCTAATCCTTCCAGATTTTTCGCAGCTGTTTGAATTACATTGTGATGCCTCGAAGGCAGGAATTGGGGCTGTGCTTAGTCAGAATTCAAAGCCAATTGCTTACTTCAGTGAGAAGCTCAATGGGGGAAAGGTGAATTACAGGACGTATGATGTGGAGTTCTATGCAGTTGTGCGGGCTTTGCACCATTGGTACCACTACCTCATTCACAGTGACTTTGTCTTTGTATTCGATCATGAGGCACTGAAACATTTGAATAGTCAGGACAAGCTCTCCCATCGACATGCTAAGTGGGCAGCTTATATCCAGCAGTTCACCTTTGTGATTAAGCACAAGGCCGAGGCGTTGAATCGAGTTGCTGATGCCCTTAGCCGTCGTTCTTCCTTGCTGACTCTCATGCGCACTGAGGTACTTGGTTTCGATTCTTTTCGTGAACTATTGGTTGTGGATCCTTTTTTCTCGCATGTGTTGGATGTTATTTCAAAAGGTGAACCGAGTGTGTTTCACCTTCATGATGGTTTTCTATTCAAAGGTAATGCACTATGTGTTCCTGAGTCGAGTCTGCAGCTCAAAATTATTACTGACTTGCATAATGAGGGACATGAGGGTCGTGATAAGACCCTTGCTTTGGTGGCTGCATCATATTTTTGGCCTACTTTGAGGCGGGATGTTTATCGGTTTGTGGGAGCTTGTCATATCTGTTGTGTTTCTAAAGGTGGGGCCACTAACGCCAAACTTTATATGCCTTTGCCTATCCCTACGCAACCATGGGCGGATGTGAGTATGGATTTTGTCCTTGGTCTTCCTCGTACCCAGCGAGGCAAGGATTCTATTTATGTGGTGGTGGACAGGTTCTTGAAGATGGTTCACTTTATTCCTCGCACGAAGACCACCGATGTTGTTAAGGTAGCACAGTTGTATTTTGATAGTGTTTATCGTTTACATGGACTGCCTGTATCTATTGTTTCAGACAGGGACACACATTTCTTGAGCCACTTTTGGCGTTGTTTGTGGAAATTGGCAAACACACAGCTCGATTTTAGTACTTCATATCATCCATGAGGTGATGGCCAAACCGAGGTGGTCAATCGTTCTTTGGGTAACATGCTACGCTTTTTTGGTGGGTGCATTTCGGGTCATGGGATTTGAAACTGGCCCAGGTTGAGTTTGCATACAACCATTCAGTGAATCGAAGTACGGGTCATTCTCCATTTCAGATTGTCTATGGGTGCAATCCGCGGTCCCCTGTCGATCTCGCTCCGGTGCCTGATTTGAAGCATTTGCATTGGAAGGCCTAAGACTTTATGGCACATTTGCAAGAAGTACATGAGGCTACTCGAAAGCAGTTGGAAGTCTCTACCTCCAAGTATAAGAAGGCAGCCGACAAGAAGCGTCGTTTGGTGGAATTTGAGGTGGGTGATTTTGTATATGCTGTGCTGACCAAGGATCGCTTTCCGGAAGGGGAATACAACAAGCTTAAGGTCAGGAAGATTGAGCCTTTGGAGGTCCTTGAGAAGATCAATCCAAATGCGTACCGTTTAAATCTGTCTAGCCACGTGCGCACATCGGATGTGTTCAACGTCAAGCATCTGATTCCGTTTGTGGGTGATAGTTCGTCTTCTAATGATTGCAATTCGAGGGCGAATTCTTTTCAAGCAGGGGAGGATGATGCAAACCGGGTTGCGTCAACATGGATGGACAGGTTGCGTCCACGTAGGCCTAAAAAGGCCTAAGAATCGACAAATGGGCTGTCGGTATCGATACTGCGTTTTTGCTGTATCGATACCAGCGTGCTAATTGGCGAACAGAATCAACCCGTATCGATACAGGATTTTTCCTGTATCGATACCAAGTGTCCTATACTCGTCCGGATAGCTTGCTACGTTATTTGCTTTATTTCCGAATTTTTCCTTTTTTAGTTAATTTACGTTTTTCCTTGATTTGACTTCCTTTTTCGGAGCAAATCAATTAGGGTTTCTAGTTTCCTATATAATAAGTTGTAAGCCTAAGCAGCTGGGATTGATATTGAATTAAAGAAAACGAGTCTTTACTCATATTTTGATCATTTAAGGAGGGAGTACCTTTGAGTCGATCTTTTCGTTCGTGTTCCTCTTGCACGATTGAATCTGTTCTATAGGCTGCGCTGCATCAATTCACTTCTCCCAAACCTTGGGTATTACAATAAAAAGTATCAGAGCCCCATCCTGATCTAAGTAATAGTTAGGATGTGCTCTGTCACCGCAGACACCTAGAGAGGTTGTTAGGACTATGCAACGAGGAGGTGGTATCTCTGAGAAGGGAATATGGTAATACCCAATGTCCAAGGGAAATATCACTTGGTATATTAACATCAATCTAGGACTACATGGTACCTTTTTAGGTATACTTTTTAAGGCTAAGTGTTTGAGCCAAAAAGAAGGTCCATGGTCAATGGGTTGGATCATTACAATATTGAATTCTTGAAATATAGGAATTCGGATCAACCGTTTAAACATATACAATTAAGTTGATTTTTGAAAATGATTGGTTGAAACATAATTCCATGGCTAGGAGGTTACTCAGTCAATTTTCCTCTCCGCGATGGAATCCACAAAATATGGATTATTTTGTCTCCTAATCAACAAAAGTGATCAAGATGCTTCACCCCTAAAATATGCCGCTACGCAATTGATTACGTTTCCCACTTCAAAAATGCTACAGGTACAACGCCTATCCCCCTGATGCGGGCGCACACGTTAGGGGTGTCCATGGATTGGTTCCGGCCGGATAGGTTCGGTTCTAGATCTGATCCGCTAGTGACGGATTGTCATTTTTAAGATCCACAATCGTTTGTGGATGGCATACGAATGGGTAGGTTCGGTTGCGAATTGGGCGGACTTGGTGGATCAAAGAATGATTATTGGGCGGGTCGAATTTGAACCGAACTGCATCCATCAAAATAAAAATATTAGGATTCATATCCACCTCTAACGTACCTTGGATGAGTGAATGGACGGATTAGGCGACCCGCTAGCTGGGCAGCCCTAGCACACGCTAACCTTTTACCGTATTATACGTAAATCCTCTCGAAGCACCATTGAAAACCCACTTTTTGCATGAATAATCAGAGGCGACTCTAGGAGTTCGGAAGGGTGAGGTCATTCATAAACATCAAATACATTTATCAACCATAAATCAAAGAGACAACAAAAAAATCTTGTTACGATAAAAATCACATTTAAAGTTCAATCTCTCCTTGTCGAAAGAATAGAACAAGTAATAAGGATTCAAACGAACCACACAAAGAAGCAACTTCTATAAATTTTTAAGAGTTATCCAGTGGTATCACCATTAAATTTAGGAAATTTATTTATGATTATTAAAATAATAAATAAAAATATAATAGTATTATTTTTTTTGCCCGTGGGTTGGCTGACGTGGAGTTGCCAGTGCGAATAATCATATGACTATTAAATTTTGGGATATTTAAGTCAAAGCTCATGGTAACAAGTATAATTACCACTTGTCCATATTTCTCTCATCGCAATGCAGATTACATCACCCTAGGTTGACCCAACTTAATGTTACTATTAAATAGTGGCCTAAATTTAGTCAAAGCTCATGCTAACATATATAATTACCACTTGTCCATATTTCTCTGACTCCCTGTCCCTAGGAATACAATTAGACGCATAAGTAAAACGAAACCTTCTCCGATCGATGGAGATTGTAACTCCCTACCTAATCCCTAGAAATACAATTAGACGAATAAAATATTTCTCGCGGAGTAAAACAGAACAGCTCACCCAAGATGCATCATGTGGAACTGAAATGTCTGAATTGATCCATTAACTTAACTTATGGTTACATGCAGCCCCCTAGGTAGACCTAACTTAATGTTATATTTTTTTTTATTTATTTGCTCTTTTTTTTTTTTTGAGGAACACTAAGAAGTTCATTAATAGGGAAATAATTTATACGCTCTCTAATTTTTTTTTTTATAACCACACTCATTTTTTCTATTTTTCAGTGTCAAAAGTGTACGTAATTATTTCATTACAAGACAAAAAGGGAGTGGTCATTAAAAAAGGGAGTGTAGAAATCAATTACCTATTAATAAAAACAGATATTACTTCTTCCTTTCCAAAATTTTTGTCCAATCTGCAAAACGAAGACTTAAAAATAATAAGTCTTTTAAAAGAAAATTTTCAAACTTTTTCATACAATAAAAGTGCTCCTTAATATCTAGTAACTTGTTAGAAAAATAATAAATTTTTCTTTAAAAAAAAACATATAGAAAATGTACAAAGCTCTCTTGGGGGCCTATTTTTTAGTCCCACACGAATGATCTGAATCGTTCATTGTTTGTAGAACATTTTTCCAAGAGGCCCCACAAAAAATCAGCTCAATCGGACGGTTATTTGTGCTTGAACCAAAGCCTCACCGTTCCAAATCAAACTTCAAATCACTCGTGTAGAACCTAAAAGTGAGTCCCCGAGAGAGCTTTGTACATTTTCTGTACGTTTTTTTTTTGGTACCCATGGCAGGGTCCAACTACCAATTGTAGCCATCACGTGCACGGTGGTTGCTCTTTTTGGTTGTTTCCTTCAAGGAATCACTCAGACGAAATTCTGGATTTGCAGCAGTTGGCAGTTGGAACCTTCTCTCTCCAATGTTCAACTACTATCATATCCTAAACTATAGACAACCTCACCGACACTAAAGTTTTCAACTTGCAATTTTTTTGATCATGCCACTTGCAAATTTTTTTTGGATCAATGCAACTTGCAATTGTTTATCGAAATGGAGATGAAAGAGGATAAACACGAAATGAGTTAAGATATGCTTCATAGTGCGTTACATAGTCATTGTTTTTAAGATGATATTCACCACAATTTAGGAGAATCTAGCGTGCACCGGGTCAACCAAAAAAAAAAAATCAGCTATGGGTGCTCAGTCCAATCATCTATTTTTTCGTTTAGATTCTTGTATCTGAATGTGATTGGATTGAGCACCTATAACTATCGGATTGAGATGATTTTACGTTGGAAGCTTTTAAAAAATTAAATGAATTAAATTTAATAAATGGCTTAGATTATTTGTATGAAAAATGTGTAGTTAGATTTTAAGATCAACCAATTTTAAGATCGTTTGAGGTGGATCACGTACTTTAAGACCTAAGCGTTGTTTGGTGGAGTAACTTTAAGATCACAAACTCGTAATATATCTGTGACTGCCAATTACAAATTTTAATTTCGAATAAACGAAGTTCTAATTGGTTGGCTCTTGTAGAAAAATAAGTTAGACTTTATTTGTTTTGCAAATTGTGCAAGGAATATTCATTACAATACATAGTATCCGAGCGCTTACTTCCCCCAAACCTTGGGAATTAAAATAAATAATATCAGAGCCCCATTCAAAGTGGTGGGTAGGATACTCTCTGCCACCATAGACACTAGGGGATGTTGTTAGGACTATGCAACAAATGCGTTGCATCCCTAAGGAGGGAAGATGGTAATACCCAATGTTTGGGGGAAATAAATGCTTAGCCCTACATTGGTTGGGAGAAAGAGTATCACTTGGTATATTAATACTCCCTCCGTCCCATAAAGTTGTATCACTACGAAACTACGTGCAATTTTTAAATTAAAAAATAATGTATTTACCAAAATAATTTTTGAATTTTTTTTGTATCGTATAAAAGTTCTCGATGAGATCTATCTAATAAGATTCATATTGACTAAAAAATTATTTTCATAAGCACGTTATTTTTTAGCTTGAAAATTGCACGTAGTTTCGTAGTGATACAACTTTATGGGACGGAGGAAGTATCAACTTAGGATTACACAATTTTCTTAGATATACCTTTTAAGACTATATATGTTTGGGGCAAAAGGTCCATGGTCAGCCAAGTCGGGTCATTACAATGTAGAATTCTTGGAATATAGGAATACTGGATCAACTTTTTCAGCATACCCAATTGAGTTGATTTTTTGAAGAGTCACTTAAAATAATTTTGAAAAATTAATAAATGGTTCGAATTAATCTTGTGGGACCCAAAAATAGGTTTCAAGTGCGGTGTGTACATTTTCTGTTCACCAAAAATCCACGCCGAGTACTCATTTCTCCTTCCATTAGTTCCATCCGTAAAAAACTTGACGGAATGGGAAGACAGGAGCCTATTTGTTAAAGGAATGTCAAGTTCATGTGTGTTTTTGTCATTATTCAAAATTCAGGTGTATTTTTTAGAATTGACGGAAAGTTCAGATTTTTTTTGAAATTTTCCCAAAAGAAAACATTTAAGGATCTGTTATTATTATTATTTTTTTCCAGTCAAACAATGAAGGGCGAGCAGTATTTGTGGCCGGTAAAACGGATCCTGTCAGATCTGGGATCTTCACTCCCAAGGAATACAATTACTTTTTCTTTTCTTTATTGAACCAGAATCCTTTAACTCAGAAAAGCCTTAAGGTTATGTTTGGATGACTAGAATCTTGAGTAAAAACAGGAATAGGAATATAATTACCGGAAATCAAATTCCCAAAATTTTCTTGAGTAGGAATAGGAATAGGATTACTGGAAATCGAATTCCTAGGAATTTGATACCTGGATGAATTGCATTTCGGTGTTTGAATTAATTTAGTAATTTTACACGGGAAATAGTTATTTTGGAAATTTATTAAAATCAACATTTCATTTTCTTAATGAATGAGCCAGAAGTCTGAATTCTCATGGGGTAGGAGAGGGATCAGATTCCTATTTAGTCTAGGAATGTGATACCTAGTTGAATATATCTAGGGATGGGCATGGGGAGGGTAGGGGGTGGATACCACTACCTCCATCCCTGATTCCCGAACCCATATCAATCCCTATCCCTTCCCCGATCCCCACCAGGGATTTTATTTTAATCTCTATCTCCACCTCGATGCAGGGAACGGGGATCCCCAAGGGGAATCGGGGATCCAAAAATTCATGCACTAGTCTATGCCATTACCCATTAAATTCAATCCCAACGGCCAAAATTTCATTCCATCCGTGCAATCTGGTTGCCATTACCCATTAAATTCAATCTGTAATCTGGTTGCCATTACCCATTAAATTCAATTAAATTCAATTTGTAATCTGTAATCTGTATGAGAGTTGAGAGATGAGATCGTGTAGCCTGTAGGGGATGAGAGAGTAGAGATGGGGTGGTTGTGTGAAGTGTGGGTAACCCTAAGTGACTAAGTTCTAAATTCCTAATTTAAGTTATGAACATTGACCATGAGAGTTGGGTTAATGGGTTATGAACAGATGGGCCAAGGGCTGTGAATTACTGTGGTGGAAAAGAAATTTTAAAAACTTATAATATATATATATATATATAAAAAAAAAAACGGGAATGCGAGGAGGGGATTGAGTAGGGGGCTAACAATACCATCCCCTACCCGATCCTCGAATTTTTTTAAAAATAATCCTCATCCCCTACCCAATCCCCAAAAAAATTCCCGAATCCCCTCTCCTAATGGGTAGGGGACGGGTTGGATAGAGGCGGGTCGGCCGAGATGACCATCCCTAAATATATCATCAGGAATCACATTCATGTTCATGTCTTTGTCAAACGTTGAAATTAGAAAAGTTTGGCATCACATTTCCTGTCTGTTCCAAACATTAGAATCATGGGTAGAAGGCATTACATTCTTATTCTCCCTTGATATTACTGCCATCCAAACACGGGTGAAGGGGTACAAAAGCCAAATCGGAGCCCTCTGCTGGGACAAACACACAACGGATTAAACAGGTTATCCATATGATTTGGATAATAATGCATTGAGTACAGATGAAATTGGCATAGAGCTCTCTCCACAAATCGGAGATTATCATGTTGGAGCAGTTCCCACGCATGGGAAAACAAAAAAATAACCATAAAAACAAAGAAAAACAGGTAGACCTCCCTGGAATACAATTACTTGCGTATACATTATTGGAGTCGATCACAATAGCTTGCAAGAATAATGCTATGCTTATATCCTTTGTTTAGACACCTATCCCTTCTCTTTCGTTGACTTTCTCTCTCTCCCTTCGTCTCCTCTCCCTCTCTGTGACTTTTCTCTATCCTCTACCCTTACTTTTCTCTCATTTTTTAAAATTTTTTAACAAATTAAAATGTTTATAAATTTTATTTTTTATATCAAATATTGATATGTACATATATATATATATATATATATATATATAAATTTACTCGATGACAAACAAGACTAATATTGAATATGTAATTATGAATAAAAAAATAATTTTGGGGTATAGACTCTTTTTTCGCTAACTTTGAGCATATGAATTCAACTTGATTTGAGCCCATAAATATTATTAGGTTTGAGTTCGTCAAATTCATTGGAAAAAAAAATATAAAATCTATGATTTCATTCGCTTGATGGTAGCATTTCTATGATTATTAGTATTAGCTCTATGTGATCATTCTCTCAACTTATTAATTTTTTCCTCATATTTTCCTCTGTTTTGTTTTTTGGCTTGTCAACACTTATTTGGTTTGCAAGTGTTTGATTTTTTTTTCTTGTTGATTTTGTTTTCTTTAATGTTCAATATTTTCTGTTGTACTCATCAATAATAATAAGAATCTTGGATCGTGTGAACAAAAAAAAAAATTATTTATGAGCACAAATCAAATTAAATTCATGAATTCAAAGTGAACGAAAAAAGAGCTTATACTCAATTTTTTTTGGTATATTACATATTTAATATTGGTCTTGTTTGATTGATTTTTCCGAGTAAATTATATACTTTTCAATATTGGATATGAAAAATAATTGTTATAAATATTTTAATCCGTAAAAAATAAAAATGAGAGAAAATGGGGGAGTAGGTAGAAGAGAGAGAAAAATTAGGGAGAGCGAGTGAGGGGACGAAAGGAGAGAGAGAAAGTCAGAGAGAGATGCAATACAGAGGACGTAAGCCATAGGGGTATTTTCCTAATTGTTTTGAGGAAAATGTCCACGTCAATACGGCAACAGGCCAACAGCCTCAATAGGCTGCCCCTAATGCAAATTGGGTCCTTTTCCTCGCCACATCTACCGAGTTTGAGTCGCCTAGCCAACTTTTTACCCATTATTTATTTTTTAATTGCTTTCTTACTTCTCTACCTCCCTCCCTCTCTCTCTCTCTCTCTCTCTCTCTCTCTCTCTCACACATTGTGTCTTATTGCTTGCGTTGAATTGTAGTTAGGCTTGATCATATCTGCCATTTGCTTTTCCTTGGTTCTGTCGTTTGGCAATTGATCTTGCTTTCTTTTTTACTTTTCCGCCTCCGGTTCGATTCTGATACCCTTCGCTTTCATTTTAGTTTGCACTGCTATTTGCAAAGCAAAACTAAAAGAAAAAGAAGGCGAGAAAAATATCCGTGAGAGATGGTTGAAGCACTTGCTATTTTTACCGGTTTGGATAAAATTATGGACGCATTCCTGGGGAATGTCAAGCGAAAATTCAAAGACATATGTTGCTTCAATAGCAACATTAAAGAACTCGACAGCAACATAAAAGAACTCAAAATGCTATTGGAAGAGCTCCAGATCACCAGAAAAGGGGAGCAACTGGGGGTTGATGATGTTAAGGCTTGGTTGAAACGTGCAAATGAGGCCACAAGTGAGGGTGAGGCAATTATCCAAGCGAAGCTCAAAGTCAGGGAAGGGTGTTTCATTGGGTGGTGCCCCAATCCAAAATTGGGTTACTCACTGAGCAGGAAAGCGGTGAAGAAGACCAAGGTTATTGTTGACCTACAGGCTGCTGGAGTGAAGTATGCTAGAACGTCCTACAACCCGCTTCCTACATGCATACCCACCAAATATTTTATGGAGTTTGAGTCTCGAAGGGTAACCATGGAAACAATCCTTAAGGCTCTGACAGATGATAAGATTAACTTGATTGAGATTTGTGGGTTGCAAGGAGTGGGCAAGACAACAACAGCGAAAGAAGTTGCAAAACGAGCAAAAGAAGATGGTCTCTTTATTGAAGTTGCATGGGCCGATGTCAGCCAAGTGCCAAACATAACCAAGATTCAGGACTGCATTGCAGACATGCTTGAATTGAAAGATTTTTATAACAAGGAGAGCCCGAAAGAAAGAGCTGATCTCCTACGTCAGAGACTTTTGCATGACAAAAAGAAAATCCTTGTTATATTGGATGACATTTGGGCAGAAATTGATCTGGAGGACATCGGAATTCCTTTGGGAGGTGTTAATAAGAATTTGAAAATGCTTTATACATCACGGAACCAAAATCTGTGGCATGGTCTACAAACTAAAAAGGAGATCTCTCTTAAACTCTTGTCAGAAGATGAAGCATGGAGACTATTCAGGGAGGAAGCTGGTGATTCAATTGATTCTCCAGATCTGAAACCCATAGCTGAAAAGCTTGTGACTGAATGTGGACGTTTACCTCTCACGCTAGTAATTATTGGTCGTGCACTTTTAAACAAAAGTAAGCATATATGGGAAGACATGCTTCATCGACTAACTTGTCAAGGCAGCACTAGTGCGGATAACCAATTGTTCTCATGTCTAGAGCTCAGCTACCGTAATGTTGATGATGAGGAAGCTAAGAGCCTGTTTTTGCTTTGTTGCTTATTTGAGGAGGATAAATCCATCTATTTTGAAGATTTGGCTAGATATGCAATGGGGTTATCACTTTTCAATGGAATATATGAAATAAGAACAGTAAGGGAACGGGTTCGTTTTCTGCTTGAGGATCTAAAGAGCCGTCATTTACTTCTAGACGGCGACTCTTTGGGCGGTGAAGAGCATGTGAAAGTGCACGATGTAGTGCGTGGAATGGGCTTATCTATTGCATCCAGAGAAAAAGGTGCTCTTGTAAGCCATGGTACAGAATTAGAGTGGCCAATGAAGGATTCGTATGAGCATTATACTTCCATCTCGGTGATATCAGGTAAAATTAATTTGCTTCCTGAAGGATTGAATTACCGAGATCTTGAGTTTTTACTATTAGAATGCACAAAACTTGAGACATTGCAGATCAATTTTTTTGAGAAAATGAAGAAACTAAAAGTTTTGAGACTCCATTTTCATGGCACTTTGACCCTTCCATACTTGAAGACCCTTCACACATTGTCCCTTGAAGGTTGCATGTTGGATAATGCACCGATAATTGGAGACCTACTGAATCTAGAAATCCTTAGCTTTCGCCATTCTTTGATCAAGGAGCTACCAAGTGAAATAGGGGAGCTATTTTACTTAAAGTTGTTAGATCTTAGCTACACGTTTGATTTGAAGAGAATACCACCAGGTGTTTTATCACGCCTTGTTCATTTAGAAGAATTGTACATGGGGGAAAGTTTTAGGGATTGGGAAGGAAAAGGGAATGTAAAAGGAAGAAATGCAAACCTAGGAGAGTTTGAGTCATTGTCAAATTTAAATACTTTAGAAATCTGTATAAGAGCTGATGTATTTTTTCCAGAAGTACCAATATTTAGCAAACTGGAGACATTCAAGGTTGTAATAGACAATGATTCTAGTTGGCTCCCACGTAACGGTCGTTACAAAAAGCAATGGATGGTTGAAGCATTGACTCCGATCCTTTCAGATCCTGGAGCGTTCAGTTCGCTCTTAATGAGTAGTGATCTTATATCTCTCAAGGGGAAAGGATGCAATTATCTGGTCCAAGAAGTACTACTTCTGGATCGGGTTGATGGACTCAAACTGCTGAAGTATCTAAGAATCTGGAACTGTGATACAGTAGAATGTCTTGCTAATGCTCCTGCAACTACTATTGCTTTCCCCATCCTGGAGGTATTGGATATCTATGGGCTGCCTAATTTAAGAGAGTTATGCAGCGGCCCAGTTGCTGGGGATTCCTTCAGGGAACTAACTTCCATTGAGATCAGACATTGTAACAGATTGACAAATCTCTTTCAGCTACAAATTGTACGATGTCTCAATCAACTCAAACGTCTTACCATAGGGTTCTGTGTTATGATGAAAGAAGTGATTTGGAAGGAGGAACGAGATGCACATATTGCAACCAACATAATCGAGTTCCGAAACTTGGAATTCTTGAAGCTTGAGGTTCTACCCGGTCTCGTGGGTTTCTGCACAGGGATTGACCAGATTGGTTTCCCTAAATTGAAATGCATGCATCTCGGAGGTCTTCATCAGTTCAACCGCCTCTTCGACATCAAAAGTACTCTGTCTTCCAATTCAGAGAAAAACTTGGATGTTGGCTTCCTTTCTCTTTTCCCCCAAAAGGTATGCCTAGCTACATTTCTTTTCCTTTTATCAGAAAACAAAAGATGTTAAGAAAACAAATGCTCGCTTAAGAAGTCTGTAAAATTTCATAGAGGAAACAACCGCAATTCTGAAATGAATAAACTAATCTTGTTAATATTGTATCATACAGATATGTTCACTAATTTGATTGTTATTCTTGATCACTGCCATACATCACCCTTTTACCATAAAGGTTGTGGGGTAGCTAGCAACATAGACAGAATTTTAGAGGTCAAAATAATCAATATATATGGAGTAAAAGATATTACTCAAAATTTGTCAAAATTAAGTTTACAGTTATTGGATTTTTGTTTATTAAGAAAGGAAAAAAGTTGAACTCATGAAAGCAACTCCAATTTGGATTAATAATACTTTTTGTATACGAAAACTCCAGGAGATGGAAAACGCATGTAGAAAGTGGGACTTAAAGTCAAACCGAGATAGGAGATGCCATTCATGTATACTACTGGCATGAGACCAATTCAATTTCTTTCTAGTTCTTTGTTCATGCAACTGTTGGCATAATCGTTTGCTCATGCAATTGTTGGCATAACTGGACGTACTGCTCTGCATTGCAGGTTACATTTCCATGCTTGGAGGATTTGATATTACAAGGGTTGGATAATGTGATTCACAAATATTACAGTGAACCTCTGATCAGCTCGTTGCCTACACTAAAAAAACTTGAAGTGAGTTTTTGCAATAGTTTGAGATATGTGTTCAATTCTTCCATGGCCGGACATTTTGTGCATCTCAAGGAACTTAACATCAGCTATTGTTCGATGATGGAGGCAGTGGTTGAAAGGGAAGAAGAAATAGAAGATGGACAGGAAAGAAAAGTAGATACAACTTTGTTTCCTCAGTTAGGCAAATTGCAACTTAATAATCTGCCAAATCTGAGGAGGTTTTGCCAGTTCACTCATACTTTAGATTTGCCAATGCTAAGCGAGTTAGATATATGGCATTGTCCAAGCATGGACGCATTCTCTGAGGGTCACGTGAGCACGCCAAATCTCTCCTTGCTAGACATATCATGGAATGGAGATCTCAATAATGCCCTACCACTTTTGCAAGAGGTACGTTCACACATACTTTGGCGTATTCTTTCTGCACACTTTATCTTGCACACAGGGTCCTCAATGCATATAACTAAGTTATCTACCTAACATGGATTCACCTATATATGACCATAACTAGAGAAAAAGAAATTCATCTTAGAGCTTACCATACCCTTACATAACAAGAGTTCATTACTATATTCAACATTGGGCCCCATAGGTACGTGACCCATTTCAATAGCGGGGCCATTAGGTTACCCAAATCAAATCGGGCCCGTTGGGTAACCCATCTCAATTATTTTTCAGTTTATCCATTAGCTAACAATGTCTAGTGAGTTCTACTCACATATACCACCCCATGAAATTAAGTATGATCAAACAATTACAAACATAAATTACTGGGTTAATTACCTATATATCCCTTCGACTTTCATTCAAGTTTCACTTTAGTCCTTCTGGTTTCAATTTGGACAATAAAAACCTTCGACTTTCACTCAAGTTTCACTTTAGTCCTTCTGATTTCAATTTGGACAATAAAAACCTTCGACTTTCGCTCAAGTTTCACTTTAGTCCTTCTAGTTTCAATTTGGACGGATTTTAAAAAAAAGCAAACAAAAAAGTAAAAATGGGTTTCAATCCGAGCCGTCCGTTGCATTTTTGGACGGAAAAAGTCATGTGCCATCCACGTGACAATGCTACAAGGGTATTTTGGACTTTTTCATTCCACCCTGTTCCCCCGGAAAATGCATCAGATGCAATGCACGGGCACCACGTATACCCTGCCCTACACGCACCTAAATTTTTTTCGAGGACGAGATATTTAGGGATTTAAGGGCTACGTTTTCCGGGGGAAGAGGGTGGAATGAAAAAGTCCAAAATACCCTTGTAGCATTGTCACGTGGATGGCACATGGCTTTTTCCGTCTAAAAAAGCAACGGACGGCTCGGATTGAAACCCATTATTTATTTATTTTTTTGCTTTTTTTTAAAATCCGTCCAAATTGAAACTAGAAGGACTAAAGTGAAACTTGAGTGAAAGTCGAAGGTTTTTATTGTCCAAATTAAAACCAGAAGGACTCTAAATTGAAACCAGAAGGACTAAAGTGAAACTGGAGTGAAAGTCAAAGGTTTTTATTGTCCAAATTGAAACCAGAAAGACTAAAGTGAAACTTGAATGAAAGTCGAAGGGATATATAGGTAATTAACCCTAAATTACTCATTTGAAACATAGTACAATTCATCAAATTACAAGCATAGCAATTATGTGTGCAAGTAATTACTCCCTCCGTCCCAATTTTATAGTTTCTTTTGGGAGTTCGTGACATTTTTCAAAGGGATATATCTTATAATCTATAATGTTTTAGGTGATTTTGAAAATTTTGTTTATTAGATTCAATTAAGATTTATCGAACAAGATCTATATTGCATATAAAATATATTACCGATTGAAAGATATAATCGATTTTTGATCTAGTTAAGATGAAACGAGGAACTATAAAATTGAGGCGGAGGGAGTATTAGTTTATAAATTGGCATGTGTGCGAGTAATTAAAACCATAGGAATTATGGATTGGGCTGATGTGTCTCGGATTCTTAAAGTTTATTAAACAAATATGTTTATTACATTTTTTATTAAATGTAGGTGTAACTTGTTAGGGTACTTTTTTACTAATTTAGTAAACTTTTGAGGTTCATTGTCTAATTTGATAAGCTTAAGGTTCTAAATATAACTTTAAGAGCTTCTAGGGTCAAAATTCAATTTCTTAATTTTAAGGGCAAGTTACTGGTTCCTAGTGGTGATTTTTCTTACTGTAGCGTTTTAATCTTATTTATTTTATGAGTTGTTAGACATAGTAATATATCCCTTCACAATCTGTTTTCTACCCTTAATAAAATTATAAGAATTAAAAAAATTCTAATTACGCCAAACGAAGTCCCTCATCTTGGATTTGTGAGAGTTGACAATGGCTGGAATTTGTGCCAATTGAGTGAGGGAAATGAAACTTTTGAATGGAGTAATTCAAACTGGAAGAAGTTTGTGTCGGGCAGTTATGTGGAGAGAGAGAGAGAGAGAGAGAGAGAGAGAGAGAGAGGACGTGGTGTACAATGTGGTGGGGTTGTTTGACCTTTTTGCCCCATCAGTTAATGCATCATATTCCAAGGAAAACATAAACAAGTGTATTTTTTATTGGACAAATATGGAAAGCACTTTTGTGACATGGCTTGAAGAAATGTTGACACCAAATAGTGATCTCCCTTTATATATTACAAAGAACCCTTTACATATTGGAAAGAATAGATATTAGAATAGATTGTAAACACCCAACCTCAGTTATTGATTTCTCTTAGAATAGATGTTAGAATAGATTGTAAAAACCCAACCTCAATTATTGATTTCTATGTTATGTTTCAAAATTTCATGTTTGGGGAGCTATGAACATCTCTTGCTTTGATCCCACAAATGAAAAGAACCACTGGAACAAGTAGGCATCGCTTTAGTAATCACACTGTTGGAGTCAAGGTTTTAAATCCAGTACCATATGTATAACTAGTATGTACCGATGTTGACCAAATCCGGTACCTTACACCTTTAATTCAATTCCGATCCGGCTGTATTTGAGCAATATGTTGTCTTCAAATTTGAAAGTGTAGCCAAATGCTTTTATTCTTACAGTCACGTATTCCTCCTAATTTTAATTCAATATTTCTTTATTATATAGTTTGGATATCTTGTTTTAAGTAATTACAGTAAAGGTGTGGCTCCTTTCGGCCATTTGCCCCAATTCCGAACTTTAGTTACAGATCGATACATATATGCATTTGTGTGATGTGTGTACCGTTTCCTCAATTTATTTAATCTTTTCTGGTGAACATTATCTTTTTTTTTCCGAGAAGAGGGAGAAAGAGGAGAGGGAGAAGGGTGTTGAGAAGGACTTACGAGGAGGGTGCATCGTCGCAGATCATGAAATACATGAGCACTCGCCGGATTCAGATGAGGTAATAAGTGTTACTTGCATTCACTTCAACCAACTGGGCATTTATTTTCTTGTGAAAGTTAAAATATCTTACTACAGTTCCCATTATACCTATAATTTTTTTCCTTTCCTATCAGAATCCATATTTTATATTAAGAGCAGGGCGGCTCAGGAGTAAGCCCTACAAACCCGTGGGCTTGGGCAACTCACGGGCTAGGGCAACCCAAAAAAAAATTGTTGAGTAGTATGTTATAGTATTTAATTTTAATGAGGGGCATACTATTTAAGGAAGTGCTGTAGCGTAGTTGGTCATTGCAATGCTATTTTACACAAATAGGCCACGTTCGAGTCCTTCCAACACCATATGTATTTTTGATATTTTTGTTTAGTGTAAATTACACTGACCTCCCCTGAGTTTTCTAACAACAAAAAGAATTTCCCTTCAGATGTTTTAAATGACAATGTCCTCCATCTCACTTCAACTAATTAGATCATATTGCCCCTCACACACAAACGCCTAGGTAACTACCATTTCATCTTTGAGTACGAAAAAGATTTCTTTTGGTACACCCCTATACGTAACTTCAACACATTTTTTGATAATTAATACCCTAAAAATCCGTATTCCCAAAACAAAAAAAAAAGCATAAAAAAAAAAGTATCATCCTCCAAAACTATTTGTACGATATACTTTCAACGTACATCACTTCGTAGATAACATAAAATAAGCGTAACACACCCCAAAAGTACGCATAATATACAACAAAAAATACTTAACATTTCCATGGTAGCCTTCCTGTTTATATATCGTAGCAACCCCATTACAGCTTATACTACACTTGTATTTTGCACCAAACCAAAAAGAATTTGCTTCAAAAATGTAAGAAAAAGTTATTTTCTTTAAATCAGAAGCACTACAAGTGGAGTTTTATTTTGAATTTGATTTTTTTTTTTATGTAATTCGAGCTATAAAAGCAACATGTGACATTGACTTATTTATTTATTTTTTATTACTGTTATGCCCTTTTTTTACGACTTACAAAAGTAACTGGGCAACCAAGCATGAGGACGGGCTTGAGCAACCCAAACCTCGGGGCCGGCACTGATTAAGAGCAACTGCAAGCATTTCTTGAGAGTGATACAAATCAAAGCGCACAGAGAGAGAGAGAGAGAGAGAAAGAGAGGGAGCCGGACTACCCACAAGAAGAACCATGCTTAAAAAGAAAACTTAAGAAACCCGAATAATAAAAAAAAGACTAAACTACCTTAAACATAAAAGATAAATAACGAAACCTTAGGGAAACCCTAATAACATAAAAGGATTAAGTTACCCTAACATAAAAGATAAATAAAAATTTAACAAAAACCCTAACAATGAAACCCTAATTAATGCTAGCCCTAAATTATACTTCACACCCTCCGTCCCCCTCAAACTCATGATGCGAAGCTGAGGAGAATCGTGAATTTGCCAAGACAGTAACGAAGCCAAACGTTGCAATAGGGGCCAAATCATTGCCAATACCAATAAAATATTGCAAATTATACTATGAATCAACCAATGCGAATCAACTACTGTGGAGTGCCAAAAAGTACGAAACAAAGTATTCAAATCCATAAACTGGACCAAAACAGCCAAAAAACTGCCCAAAAGAGAGTAATCAGAGGCTGCCAGAGTTCCGATAAGGGTCGCCGAAGCCAAGCGAAGGTCTAGCAAAGGTTGCAGCTGCTATGTGATGTTGCTGCTGTGATGTTGAGGACCCATGGCTGCTATTGTAGTGCTACTATTGCTGATTGGTTTTATTACTGTTGTGTTGCTACTGCTACTACTTTTGATTGCTACTCAAAGAGAGAGAGAGAGAGAGAGAGAGAGAGAGAGAGGAGGCTGACTGATGCAGAGAACAAAGGAGGAAGAAGAACTGATACAGGATTGAAACCTGCTATGATATCATGATACAAATCAAAGCAAAGAGAAACAAGCGAGAGAGAGAGAGAGAGAGAGAGAGAGAGAGAGAGAGAGAGAGAGAGAGAGAGAGACTACCAAAGGGACTATATTGCATATATCAGATGATTTAATTACAAGAAGAACCAATACTTAAATAGAAAACCTAAGAGACCCTAATAATACAAAAAAAGACTAAACTACGCTAAATATAAAAGATAAATAACGAAACCTTAGGGAAACCCTCATAACATAAACGGACTAAGTTACCCTTAACATAAAAGATAAATAACAACTTAACGTAAACCCTAACAATGAACCCTAATTAATACTAACCCTAAATTATACTTCACGGTGAGATTCTTACAAAACTTTTCATTTAACCGAACTCATAAAACTAGTACAAAAAACACATAATAGAAAATAAATTTCTTTCCACTTCTCTCATTTTCACTTTCCAACATAACTTTCTTTCCATTCAAACGAACTCTTAAAATATTCAGAGAGGTGAAAGTAAATTTGTCTTCATAATTAATGATAATTGTCTAGACTGCAATTCAGATTCGGGTGTTTGGCTGGGCAGCTCACCAGGTCCTACAATATACATACTGCAAGCAGGCCTCTCGGTAATGTCTATCTAATCAAATTTTCATGTTACCTTTACAGAACTTCCTTGCACTCGCAGAGACTTTGTAGGAAAACCATACAAGTACTAAGTACGTAGCCAATTATTGACCTACCCTTACAAGAAGGGATAAATATACATCAAAATAGCATCTTCTCAATGTATTCAAACTTTCTCACCATGATTCTTGCAATATCAAACGGAGGAATGCAATGTCATTGTATCAGTCTTTACAGCCTTTTAATGTAACACCCACTGATCAAATTAATATGGCTCTTAAATGAGAAATACATATGAAAGGTTTCAAAGAGGATGATTAAATCAATGAAGACATGAATAAACACGTCTATGAATAGCCAAATACATTTATTCTCACTCGAATATCATTCTTTCTAATTCATGTATATATATATATATATATATATATATATATATATATATATATATATATATATATATACAGTCCAATCTCTATCAAGGATCCCACAAGCTTTTAAAATTCGGACCTTCACTTTCCAAACTAAATCTCAACGATCCAAACCGTCCAATGTGTTTAAAAGGTGTTTTTAAGGGTCTTTGCGAGAAATTAGCAAAAAAAATACTGAGAAGGGCTTGATCCAAGCAATTTTTCATAAAAACGAACTCGCGGAAACCCTTAAAAACACTTTTTAAACACATTGGACGGTTCGGATCGTCGAAATTCGATCGGGATCTATGAGGTGTGGATGAAGTCCTGATTTCAAGGGTTTGGATAGAAGGCTTAGTGTGTGTGTGTTTGTGTGTGTCCCTCGCAAAATGAATAACACAATATTTGACACTAGTTTTTTGTGTGAGCCCCAAACAAATGGTTGGAGCCATACAATTTGTTTAAAATATGTTTTTAAGAGTTCCCATAAAAATCAATTCATTTGGATATTGGTAATGGCTTGATCGGTTTATTCAGTTGATTCCTGTCAGATTTTACAGGTTAAAACTGAATGAACTGATCATGCCTTTACTGATATCCAAAAGAGTTGATTTTTTACAAGAACTCTTAGAAATATGTTTTAAACAAATTGAATGGCTCTGAGGGACTCCGATTATCGTTGTGTCAAATGTTGTGTCAAGTTTTTTGTGAGATGAACCCCTTCGTGTGTGTGTGTGTGTGTATTGACTTTCATTTTGTAAATACAGTATAACTGTAGCTCCTTTTGGCCATTTGCCTCAATTCCAAACTTTAGTTGCAAATCCATTCATACATGTATGCATGTGTGTTCTTTTTGAGAAATAGAAAGAAATATTATAGATCAACCAACCAAACCACCACAAGAGTACATAATATCCAACAAAATACAACACAAAGAGTAGACAACATCAACATAAAAGCAAACATAAGACTACATAAGAACTAGCACGGCTGAATAGCATTTCCATCACCTGTGTCTGGGTGTGGAACAAAAAGGTACAAAGCATGCTTGGCCAAGAGATGAGCATGTTGGACAGTACTGCATGCAACGTTTGAGATCTGACAAAATGATAACTTCACAACCTCCTCTTTTATTCTGTGCAACAAAAAAGTGTCATGGTAATGACACTCAGCTCTCCCTGCTATCTGTATCAATGCATTAAAGCAATCAGAATACATATAAACCATGTCATAGTTATGCATTAAAGCCCATCTAATAGCTTCATAGCAAGCTTGAATTTCCGTTTGGATTGGAGTCGAGAAGTATGTAGATAAGGCTTGCTTTGCAAATAATATTCCATTAGGATGACTAGCTGTGGATCCAACTCCACTCCATTCTCGACCTTCTTTCCAAGCCCCATCCACATGAAGATGGCAAACACGCTGGACAGTGCTAGAAGTAGGATGGTTCTTAATGATAAAAGAAGGATTTCTTTCAATGACAGAATTATGAGGTTGTTAACCAATTGGAGGCACTCATAAACCAACGGGCATAGTCCTTGGCCATTCCAAGAGTAGAGTCAACATTGAAAGGAGCATTTGAAAACACCAACCGGTTTCTACTTTTCCAAATAGCGCAAAGAATAGAGACAAACAGATAGAGATTCCATTTTGCTTTGTGAAGTCTTATTATTTCATTAAGCACCCAATTCGGAAAGATCCAATCCTGAGAATTCCCCACAATAGGTCTAGGGATTTCACTGTTCTCCCAGACTCATAAACCCTTGATTTGTGTGTTGTTTACTCAATTCATTTAATCTTTGCCTATGAACATTATGTTAATTTTCCAAAAGAAGAAGGAAAAAGTGGAGAGGGCTATTAAGGAGTTCATACGAAGATTGAAAGCGCGGAGGGAGAAATGGTATCGAGAGGTTGCCGATGTTGACAAAGTCGGCTTATGCGTGTTACCCAAGAAGCCTGGGCTTTAGGCCCATCAAAAATGCAAAAAGTTAGGGCTTCCAATTATTTATTTAGGACACCTACATATATATGCTAGACCTAGATAATTTTTGCATAAGTCATATCTGAAGTTAAAATTGATAAAAACTTATCTCTGGTCAACCACTTCCAAAAAAGATTAAATGGATTGACAATTTTGTCTATTGAGAAGGATATGGTAAAGAAGCTTGATTATGAAAATTTAATTTGTAGGTTTGCCGCTAAGAGTGTGAGAATACTAATGTTCAAATGATTTTGAATATTATAACAGTTGTTTATTTTTGGACAACTATTGATTTACATTTCGTAATGGTAAATCTTTTGCAACGCTTTTTGTAAAGACACATTATTGACTAACTTTTTATGCATTTTGATGTGTATATCTTCATGATTTATTTCAGGGGTTCACGGCTTTGTGCCAAATTATCTTCAAAAAGAAATGTAGTCTCTTGTTTCACGCTTATATTACATAGCTATCGAGCCTGAAGTCTTGAAGATAGCTTTAGTCAGTTTTTCCGTCCCTTCTATATTTAATTTGTGACTCCTAATTCATCCCTGTTTGATTTATCCCACGTATATCAAAATGAGATGGTTAGAAAAGGCATATATTTAAACCATGCACCACGGTTCACACACTTAAGATGAATTGAAACCTCCAAAGCATGAAACTACCACATCCTTTTTTGGGCAGTTCACCAGGTCCTACAATATACAGATTGCAAGCAATCATCCCACTAATGTGCGTTTGAGCAATTTGTCATATTCTTCACAGAATTGCCTTGCACCCACAGAGAGTTTGTAGGGAAAATCATTCAAGTGCTAAGTTAGCAAAATAACATCTTCTCAATATATTCACACTTTCTCATCATGATTCTTGGAATATTAGACGGAGGAATGCAATGTCATTGCATCAGTCTTTACAACTTTTTTAGATAACACCCGCTGATCAAATTAACATGGCTCTTAAATGAGAAATATATACCAGGTTTCAAAGAGGATGATTAAATTAATGAAGACATGAATAAACACACGTCTATGAATAGCAAATGCTTTTATTCTTACTCATTTGTAAATAATATAATGGTGTGGCTCCTTTCGGCCATTTGCCCCGATTCCAAACTTTAGTTGCAGATCCATTTGACATGTATGCATATGTGTGATGTGTGTATTGTTTCCTCAATTCATTTAATCTTTTCCTGTGCTCTTAATTTTCTAAGAAGAGGAAGAAAGTGGAGAGGGCCCTTAAGAAGTTCATACAAAGACTGAAAGCACTTATGGAGAAACGGAAGAAAGCGGTTGCTAATGTTCATTTTGAGTATGAGAACGGCAGAGAGGATGACATACATCAGCACTCAGAGGATTCAGATGAGGTAATAAGTATTACATGTATTCACAGGAAGTAACCATGAGCATTGATTTTAATGCAATATTGTCACAAATATAATACTTACCAATCCCCTCGTATCTATAATTCTTTATAATTCTAATGCAATATTTCTTTTGTTATTGAATTTTGATGGAATATATTGTCTTCCATTATGTAAATACAGTAAAGGTGTTGCCCCTTTTGGCCAAATCTCCAAATACCAATATATTGACCAATTTTAGAAGATGGTATCAACCATTAGAAGTTTTGAAACATAAGAGAAATTAATGTAATTCCAATTGGTACAAGTGTCACCTATCCAATCCATCCAATCAAATGATCCTCATGATTGGTTAATGAAGCGTATCCGTAACTGTGTTTAGTTCACAAAGAATCATTGGAGTGGGAGTGAATGTGGGCAAGGGTTGTTGAATTAGTGGCTCCAATTGAATGTTTGAGAGGCCAAAATTGGATTTACACACTTAGATTCAAAGATTTGGACTGCAAATCTTGGATTTGGTTGAGGTCTTAAAGTCAAGAACGGAGGCTCATAATTTGCACGTTTGATTTGGCCAAGATTTAGGAGTTGTTTTGTTTTGCCTCTTCTCTCTATAAAATGCTCTCTCTCTCTCTCTCTCTCTCTCTCTCTCTCTCTCTCTCTCTCTCTCTCTCTCTCTCAGTTGTATAGCACAACAGAAATGTGAGATGTGAGGGAGAGAAAGAAACCAGTGGGTTTCCTGTATAGGTTTTAGTGTGAGAAAAACCTTTGTAATCTCTGCTCATTAAAATCTACTATCCTTGAATTTCCTTTGGGGAGCCACATAAAAATATGTTTGTCTCAATGTGTGTGTTTCGTGTGTTTGGTTTTCATCATTGGAGAACAACAAATGGTATCAGAGCTTAGGGAAGCCATAGCCACCAAAACACCACCTATTTTTGACCTCTGTTCAGTTCTTCGTTTTTCGAAATAGCTCGGAAATCAAATCTAATCTATCCATCTTGTTCGTCTTATCGAGACAATTCCGGAAAGCAGCAAGTTAAAGATGACATCAGCGTGATGTCATCATCCTAGTTGTTGCCACATTAGCACCTTGTCACTTCTTAGTCGACGCCATGCTAGCGCCTAGTCATTGCCGCGTCAGTGCCCAGTCACCTGCATGTCATCTGCCACGTCACCACTACGGACCAGTTTTGAGTTCCACGTCATTGACATGTGGCGGACACATCAGCATCAACATTGACTCGGCTTGTACGTCAGTGCCAAGTCAGTACAATATTCCTTGGAATAATCCAGAATCTGTTTTTGCATTTTCAGAGCCGTTCGAAATCTGTTTTTTGCAAGTGAGTAGTCAATTTCGACTATCTCAACATCCGGGATCCAACTATATGCTATGTTTTCTGAGATTCGACTCTGATGGTTGCTGTCATCTCGTTTTTGTGTTAAAAATACATTTTCGGGCATTTTTTGTGCTAAAAATGCATTTTCAACAAGTGTGGACTTGTTTCCGATTGAATCAGCTATCCCGAATGCAACTAGGATGTTTGTCTAGTAAGATCCTAACCCATTATTTCTGTTTTGTCCTTATGGAGCCTAAAAACGGCCGTTTACGGTATGTTTGGGCATAGGGGATCTGTTTGGGATGCTTTGTTGGGCGATTCTCTTAGTGTGAAGAATGGTGCATACTTTGTTAGCTCTAGGTTTGGGAGGGGAACCTGTTATGATGCCTTTGTGAAGCTTGTTGGTGGTATTTTTTGAAGTCTTGGTGTGAGCAAGACATCTGTCTGAAATCCCAGAGTATTTGACGGTCATCAATCTATTGTCCCTAGTTTTGTTGTCATGGTTGCTAAACCATGGATTGATTGTTCGATAGCAAAACTGTTCAAACCGTTTAGTTATAATTTTTTGAAGCAGAAGATTTTGTTTATCTGTTGGTGTTCATCATCTGTTAGCCACTCTAATGAGTGGTATTCTGGGAGCTACCTATATCAAATCTAGCGTTTTAATCAAGCATAATTCGGTGCTTGTAAACGCTGATCAAATCTACAGGACTTGGCGATAGGTGGAGTCCATTTGTGGATAATGATGAAGCCATTCTATTCAGTATAGGCTGGACCTGTTGCACAATCTTGTCATTGCCCAAGAGACGATGGTTCGTTTCAGGTGGCATCTGTTCATCTGTTGTTTGCTATTGGAACTTGTTTGAATGGTAATCTTGCAACATTAGAAATTCTGTCAAAACAACACTTCGGTGTTGAAGGGGTGTGGTATTTGAGCAGGTTTGATCAACCCCACCATTCTTTCCTGGGAATTTTCCAATGGTTGATTTCAAGAGTTACTCCATTGGAATTCGTTTCTAGAAGTTAGCTTAGGACTTCAGAAACCTCGCTCTTTTTTCCATTTGCATCCAGTGGCTCGTATTTCTATTTTTGTTTGAAGAGTTCTGTCCTGCATTCTCCATATGTCATGGGGAATTTTATGATGAATCTACTACAGATCTGTCAATTGAAGTTATTGGGAGTGAGTTTGAATGCGGTTCAAACTTAGTCCACCTAAATTATGTGCCTCTACGGCACCTGGCTCAATAAGGTTGAGCATTTGGCTTGATATGGGTAAAGCATCTGAATCTGTATTTGAATTTGTTGTCGAGACTTTTGAGTTGTTGCGACGTATTTGAATCTGTTCTGAAGTTCACTCGAAGACTTTGAAAATCTGTCTCTTCCGTTGGTTTGTTCCAGTGTCCTAAATATGTTAAGAGCATCTATTATTTGCAGTAATTCTGTTTATCTGTTATATTTTGAGAGCACTATTGTTTCCATCACTAGTTTGCTCTCGTCTCTATTTGTATGTTCGAGGTTGTAGAGAGTTTGTCTGCTTCTGGAGGCTCAGCCAAGTCTCACCTACCGTTGGTATTGTTGATACCTGTCTAAATAGCCTTAGGAATGATGTGGCATGTCTTCGGCTTAAGTTATTGTAGTCGGAATCAGCTATTGCCCACTTTTCCTGTTCTAGAGTTTTCTCTATACTCCAGAAATTGTTGCTCATCTGAAGTCTGTTCCGATATTCAGAAGGAGCTTGTTAGTTAGCGATCGACTTTGATGAGAGTTAGTCAGTTTCCTGCCTATGATATGGTTCTATTGTTCTGAATCGAGAGTTTGTGAGGATGTCTGTCTGTTTGGTAATCGGTATCTCACCAACGTGGAGGCATCAATCTGGTTGTCTATTGTTTTACGGATCTGTCATACCGGTGATATATCTGTATTGTGAATTGTCACCAAGGTAGAGATTGTTGAATTGGTAGCCCAAATTGAATGCTGAGAAGCCAAAATTGGATTTACACACTCAGATTCAAAGATTTGGACTGCAAGTGGAGGATTTAGTTAAGGTTTTGAAGTCAAGAATGGAGGCTCATGTTTTGCACGTTTGATTTGGCCAAGATTTAGGACTTATTTTGTTCTGCCTGTGTTCTTTCTATCTGTCAATTGTAAAGCACAGTAGAAATGTAGAGTTGTGAGGGAGAGAAAGAAACTAGTGGGTTTTCTGTAGAGGATTTAGTGTGAGAAAAACCTCTATAATCTCTGCTCATATTGAAATCCGCTGCCCATGGACGTACCCTTTTTCGTTTGGTGAACCACATATGTGTTTCGTGTGTTTGGTATTGATCACAGGGACACAACAAAGGGTACATACAAGGAGGCAACTAATCAAGTACTTATAGATTAAATTAGAAGATAGGGTGGGTCAAGAGCACATGAACTGATTGATTAGGTAAATAATAATAGACTTAAGAGCCTATTTTTGTGTAACAAACACGAAGATTTCAAATTAAAACTTGAATATTTTTCTTTAAAGAAAGGAATTGGATCCTCTCTGGTCTATAATCTGAACTGAATTAGACAGTCCAAATCTAAATCGTCATTTTGCTATAGTTAATGGATTGAATTTGTCAAATCCGAGCCATTGATTAACTAATGTGTGATCCAGAAATGGAATGTCTGGTCGTTGACTGAATCTAGACTCTTAAAAATATTTATTAGAAGTGTGGTTTTCTTATTTTAAGGATTTTCCAGTATGTGTGAAGTAAAGTGATGCTACCACATCCTTTTATGCTGTTCACCAGGTCCTACAATATACTGACTATAAACAAGCCTCCCACTAACGTGTATTTGAGCAAATTTTCATGTTGCCATCACAGAACTTCCTTGCACTCGCAGAGACATTGTAGGAAAACCATACAAGTGCTAAGTACATAGGCAATTCTCGACCTACCTTTACAAGAAGATAAAAATATACAACAAAATAACATGTTCTCAATATATTCACACTTTCTCATCATGATTCATGAATATCAAACGGAGGGATGCAATGTCATTGCATCAGTCTCTACAACTTCTTTTAAGAAATATATACCGGAGGTTTCTAAGGGGATGATTAAATTAATGAAGACATGAATAAACACATGTCTATGAATAGCCAAATGCTTTTATTCTTACTCGAATCATTCTTTCTAGTTTTCATGCAATATTTCTTTTGTTATCTAATTATGATGCAATATATACATATATATTGTCTTCCATTTTGTAAATACAGTAAAGGTGTGGCTCCTTTCAGCCATTTGCCCGGATTCCAAAGTTTAGTTGCAGATCCATTCATACATGTATGCATTTGTGTGATGTGTGTATTGTTTCCTCAATTCATTTAATCTTTGCCTGTGAACATTATCTTAATTTTCCAAGAAGAGGGAGAAAGTGGAGACAGCCGTTAAGAAGTTCATACGAAAAGACTGAAAGCGGATGGAGAAACGTAATCAAGAGGTTGCCGATGTTCATTTTCAGTATGAGAACAGCATAGAGGATTACATATATGAGACCTCAGAGGATTCAGATGAGGTAATAAGCATTACATGAATTCACAGGAAGTAACCAACTGGGCATTGATTTTAATGCAATATATCGTTGCACATTAACAGTTACCAGTCACCTCGTACGTATAATTCTTTCTAATTCTAATCCACTATTTCTTTTGTTATCTAATTTTGATGCAATATATTCTCTTCCCTTATGTAAATACAGTAAATGTATGGCTCCTTTCGGCAAAATCTCCAATACCAATATATTGACCAAGTTTAGAAGTATGACGTCAACCATTACAAGTTTTGAGACATTAGAGAAATTACTGTAATTCCAATTAGTGCAAGTGTCACTGATCCAAACCATCTAATCATATGGTACTCATGATTGGTTAATGAAGTGCATCCGTACCTATGTTTATTTCACAAAGAATTATTGGAGCGGGGGTGATATGTGGGCAAGAGTACATACATGGAGGCAACTAATTAAGAACTTATAGATTAAATTAGAAGATAGGGTGGGTCAATAGCACATGAACTGACTGGTTAGGTAAATAATTATAGACTTAAGAGCCCATTTGTGTAACAAACACAGAGATTTCAAATCAAAACTTGAATATTTTTCTTTAAAGAAAGAATTGGATCCTCTTTGGTCCGTAGTCTGAACTAGATGGGACAGTTCACATTTGAGTCATCTTTTGCTGTAGTTAGTGGATTGAGTTTGTCAAATCTGAGCCTGAAGTCTTGAAGATAACTTTAGTTGGTGTTTGACGTCCCTATATTTAATATGTGACTTGTAATTTATCCTTGTTTGATTAATCCCATATATATCAAAATGAGATAGTTAGAATAGGCATTTAGACCATGCACCACGATTCACACACTTAGGGTGAATTAGTTTTCGATTAGGGGATGACAATATCAAGTACAACTCATTATAACAGCTTTAATATAGACATAACTAAAGCTCGACCCAAAGCATGATATGAATGAGTCAGTGGTCTCGTATTATCAGTGGTCTTGAATATCTTGTCTTCATCATTCTATAAGCTTAAATTATTAAGTCTAACATATAACTTAAAACCTCCAAAGCATGAAACTATCACATCTTTTTTTGGGCAGTTCACCAGGTCCTACAATATACAAACTGCAAGCAAGCCTCACACTAACGTGTATTTGAGCAATTTGTCATGTTGCCTTTTCAGAACTTCCTTGCAAACACAGAGAGTTTGTAAGGAAAACCATTCAAGTACTAAGTTAGCAAAATAACATCTTCTCAATATAGTCACACTTTCTCATCATGATTCTTGCAATATTAGACGGAGGAATGCAATGTCATTCCATCAGCCTTTACAACTTTTTTAGGTAACACCCACTGACCAAATTAATATGGCTTTTAAATGAGAAATATATACCAAAGGTTTCAAAGAGGATGATTAAATTAATGAAGACAAGAATAAATACACGTCTATGAATAGCCAAATGCTTTTATTCTTACTCGAATATCATTCTTTCTAATTTTCATGTAATATTTCTTACACACACACACACACACACACACACATATATATACAGAAATTTTCTAATCGGGGACTCCCAGAAATAAGAAAAACCGTATTTTTTTTGTTTTGCAAATTGTTTTTGGAAAATCTGAGCTGTCCAATATTTTCAGATAACAGTTTGGCAAAAACTGCTTGGATCAAGCCTTTCCCGGTATTATTTTTTGAAGATTTCTCGCCAAGGCCCTTGAAAACACCTTCTGAAAACATTGGACGGCTTGGATTGTCAAAAAAATGATCGGATCATGGAGGTCTGGAGTCCTGGATCCCAGACTAGAAAGGGACCCTATATATGTGTGTGTGTGTGTGTGTGTTGTCTTACATTTTGTAAATACAGTAAATTAAGGTGTACATGTATGAACAAATTATAGTAGATATCTACTTCAAAGTTTAAAGCAAAATCATCAATTGTACCCGTATAAACAAATCACGTAGATATCCCACACTTAAAAAATCAACTTCGATAAACCAATCAATTCGATTAATAGGAGATGTCAAATCATGGAATAACCCATTCCAATTGAAATTCGAGTATCGACCAAATTAATTAACGAGCCAAAAACAATAAACACTAAACGCATGTAGGAAAAATCAAATGCATAATATTAATCTATAAAATTCATGGGGCTTCATTGTCAACCCTAGTCGTGGATTTAGCCACTCACAAAAGAAAAATATATCAAGCATTCGACTAGAATTCATAAAAATAGTAAAGCTCGTAATATCTTTTGCTATATATTTTCCTCTAGCCGTGATTGCGGTTCTTCTCATCCCCCAAGAGCCGGAAAAAAATTTGTTCACCCTCACCAAAAAGGGGTGAACAAGAACCTCACCCTAATTGGTTGAAGTGCTCTGGGTTTCACAGAAAATGGGGTGGAACCCATCGCATGTGATATAGACTTACCAAAAAGTGTATTGATTCTATAGACTCCACAGCATTTCAACTAATTAAGGTGAGAGTTTTGTTAACCCTCTTTTGGTCATTTTTGGTGAACTCCTCACTACTTTAACCAATATGGGTAGGGTTTTGTTCACCTCTTTTTGGTGAGGGTGAACAAATTGTTTTCCGACCCTACTGTTGGCTTTTGAGAAACTCAAACTCTAGGTCGACTCTGCACTTGTAATGTCAATGGCTGAAAAATGTGTGTTTTTGTGTGAGTTTTTGTTTCGTGTATATTCTGATAATAATCGTAGTCATCATCTTTCTCTTCGCGACTGTTTTGCTTATTTCTCCTTTGTTGTTCGTATCTTTATTTATGTATACACGTAGAGACGGTGCTCGACGGCTATGGCTATCGTAGAAGGGTAGGGAGGAACAACGGTAAGATAACTTGGCGTGAAACCCAAATCCAGTTCGATTAGGATGAATTTCCCTACGTGGCTAAAGGGGCTAAATGGACTAAATGGGCTTATTTCTCCGAACATAAGCCCTTTAGCTCGTAGGTTACGGTGCCTCATAGTGAGTTTTGGTTTTGTTTGAAGTTTGTTGCTCTTTATTGTTTGATACAACAACAAAAATAACATAACCCATTTAACCCATCTAGTTTTCAATTATTAGGGGTATGAGCATGAATGATTGGAAACAGACCTAAACTTTGGCAATATATGGACAAAGTAATTGCTCTCAGAAAACCAATAAAACAATGGCCCCCTAAACCTTCAAGAATTGAGGAGCTAAGAGACTTTTTTTTTTCTGAACCATATCCCCAAATAAAAGCCAAAAAGCATAAGAGAAGGTGGGCCTAGAAATCCGAATCAATTTCTGTGTTGATTATTGCCTGATAACCATAATCTTCTCCTTCTTCTTTTTGTGATAGTTTTGCTTATTCATCCTTTGTTGTTCGTATCTTTATATATATGTATAGATGGATCTAGACAGCTACCACTATGAGAGTGATGGAAGTATAGAGACGGACAACAGCGCGATAACTTGGCGTGAAACCCTCCCACCAAATCCACAACGGGGTCGATGTATCTGTTTTCGCACTGCTGATCTGTATACGGGCAGAAGTGTGATTACCAGGTTCTACTCAGTTCCATTTGATTTTTTTGTTGATGGAGGAGATGACGACGACGACAACGTTAACTTCTCAAATCCAAATGTAGAACGTCTCAAGCGTTTCTATGGGTGTACTGATTTTGCTACAACATCCAGACTTTCTTCCGTTGGGTCTTCTCTATTTGTTGTCGGAGGTAGTGAGGAAACCGGGCCTTGTAAGGTTTCCATCACAACGGAGAAGATGTACCGATTTGATACAACAGCCCCTGAAAATGGCTGGTATGAGTTAAGCATGTGTACCCCCAGAGCATTTCCTATAACTGTACCCATGGATGGAAAGCTTTATATCTTTGGTGGTTCTGGTCCTGATCCTCCATTGGCTGAGTTGTTTGATCCTTGCTTGGAATCGTCGACTTGTGTACAATTGCCACCACCCTCAGGTTTCCACACCGATGGTTGGCGTCATTTGGTAGTCGCGGCCCTTCAGCCCTCTAAGAAGATTTTAGTGGCTTCCGGGCTCTCATTGGATGCCTATGTGTATAACGTCGTGAATCAAGATTGGGAAAAATTTGATCACGAGGTTGACTTCTCCTCCGTCCGAGGTCAAGCAGCTGTGGTTCACAACGGTAACGCCTTGTGTTGGTGTAGTAACAACGTAGAGGAGGTTCATGTCTATCATTTGGTTCACAAAAGGTGGTTTAAATCTCCTATAAAAGGGTTAGACAAGGTCAGCATGCGAGACCCGGACGGACTGGCACACTATTGCCCAATATTCCCGCTTGATGACAACCACCTTTGCTTGTTATGGAAGGATCATATGGGTTACGACGGTACTAATTTGAGTCTCTTACACTGTATCAAAATTCGAGTTTCAATGGTCCAGCGCGGATCCAGATTTGATGCCGTTGTTGTTGCCTTCCGAACTTATGCGCTTGGTCGACATGAAAGTATCTGCGATGCCAATGTTTTGTGAGTACTAATTTTCCCATGCTCCTGTGCTTTCCAAGAGTTATTTTTTTGCCCCTTCTCTCGATAACCATTTCTGTTATTACATTCTTATGTGTGTCATTTCCTTGGAATGTATGCTTTAAATTTTAATTCCCGCATAAGGGCATCTCAGTAACAACACTACCGTAAGAATTAGTGTAAGTAACAAACATTTGTCCTTTTTTGGGTCCCAATAGTGTAATTTAGAGTAAGAAACTAGAAAAATGCTAACCGTACCAACAATTGTATTTGCACTACTAATCTTTCCAAGGGAGGGGGAGAGAGAGAGAGAGAGAGAGGGATAGTGCCGCAGATGAGAGAGGAGAGAGGTTGAGATAGGGAGGAGAGAGAAAGAGAAAGGAGTAAAAGTTGGGCCCACTTATATCTGTACATATTGATATACATATATATTAGTATCTTTTTTTAACATTTTGACAACACCCGAATAACACCATTGCAATGGCTTGGGGAGCTTCCGAGACTGTGTGTTTGCTGGTCGTTGGCTCCACCCCACTTGGGTTGACCGGTGGTTGTTCTGGGGTGGCGGTGGTTGTCGTTGTTGGTGCTGGCTGTCAGTGCTTTGGTGGCTGTTTTGGTGGATGTTTTGCACTTTGGAGTAGGGTTTGGTTTAGGATTTTCTTAGGGGTGGGCTTAGCCCATTTGTTTGGACTAGGTTCTTTGCACTTTAATGTTTACTTTGGGCTTTTTAGGCCTTTGGATGTATTTTCATTGTTTAATTTGGGCACTTTAGCCCCATGGGTGTATAGTAGAATCTGGGTGTTCTACCTTTTGGTTGGATCTTTTCTCCCCGCTCGATGTAACATTTATCAAGTTTCCTTAATAAACTTTTGTTGTCGATCAAAAAAAAAAAAAATACACCATTGCAATATTCCTCACCTTAACAACACATTTTGTTATAACAACATAAAAATGGAACTCATTTTTTACACTTTTGTCATATAACACCACATTTATGTCATAATGACTGGTGATGTTTGTCTAAGTTCCTTATCTGCAAGGAATCTGCGGGCTATCATATCATAGACAAGTGATTGAGGCTTTTAGTAATCATATAGGAGTATCACTTTGAAGTTACCATTTGCATGACAAAGAGTTTTCCACTGATAAATGTTATTTTATTTTTGGTCCCGAGGACAGAATTTTGAGAACTACCGGAATGGGTGGCTGGCTTTGTTCACCAGACATGCATAAGCATAACTCATCAATTTATACGTGTATGAAAGATATATCAGTGCCTCACATATGTATGTTTGATCCAGTTAATAAAAATGACAAGGAACTTGGGCAATCCTTTCAATTGGTCAAAGAATACTGACAAACCATCCAATTGTTGTTTCTTTCTCTTTCACGATTAAAATTTGCTTTTATTTATTTTTCTAGTTTGAGAAAATAGTGGACTGTTTTATTTGCACCCTTCTTTGGGATCATTCCTTTTCTTTGTGCTGTTTTCATCAGTCTTCAAGATGATGATGAAGGCGGAGAGAGGGGCAGTGGACTGGGTGGTCATGTCAATGGTGGAAGGACTTGGGAACGTAGTGGTTATGGGGACGGCCGCAAAATTGTTTCAAGTACTCCTCCCTGCTTCAAGTGTTGGGGAACAGTGCATACGGAGAGCGTCTGCGATCGAGATGGGAACGGTGGAGATACATATGGATAGGGACTGCTGTATCGTCAGTGGAGGTGGAGGCGCAGGTGGGTGGAATTTTACCAGCCGTGGCAGCTGGTCAACCCTCGATACAGTAAGGTTGGCCATTGTGCCCAAGAATGCAGCAATTCATGCAGTTGAAGAAATTTTTTTTTTTTTTTTTTTTGGGGGTTTAAAACATGTTTCTTCTGATGAATAATTGGGTGGTGGCTCCCAATCCTTCCACTCAGACATTGATTTACCTCTGTGATATGGAGACTGTCGGCTGAAGATGGGGCTTAGTGTATTACTCTCCGTTCAACAGCTACCAAAGTTAGGTTGATCTGGATGGATTTCCATACCAATGGTAGATCACATTTATTGCTTTGTTTGTTTGAGGGACTATATGTATGAGCCATTTGTTTGTGTATTTCGTACCAAATATCTGCCTAGTGTTTGTATTAGCTAGCTATTGTCTTTGTCTGTAAAATTCGTAATCTCAGTGTGAGTGAGATTGTTGAGTGAGAGAGTGTGAGTCTCTATAAACCTCAACCAATGAGAGGTTTTTCGTGATTTATTTACATGGTGAATAAAGTCGGAGTTTTCCTCTCAATTTGATTTAGTGGTTTTTGAAAAATTAGGATCCCCTAAAAATCCGTAGAAACTCTAACAGTATGAATGTGAATCATTTGTTAATACTATCAGCAGAAATTCATGCAAGTAGTCAAACCCCACAACACAGAGATATACGTGAAAAACCCTAAATAGTTATAAAAAAAAACCACGACAAGAAATCAAAATCACTATACTCATTGTGCAATTATAGGTATACATATACAAATGATGTAAATCCTCACAACGTTCTAAGTATCACATGCTGAGTCACTTGTACATCACACTCAGTGATCTTGATCGCCACCCTTGAATCGCATAAGCCTTCCTTGGATACTTTCGGAATCCCACCAAAAATATTCCCTAGAAATCACTTCTAGATTGTAGAGAACTTCTTGGAGATGAACATGTAGTTGTACAATCGTTCGATTGTGTAGAAACTCCAAGGTTATCACTCAAAAGATCAAGAAACTTTTTCCTCTCTTGCCAAAAAGTGCGGTTGCTATAAGTTATGAGAGATGATGAAAAAACTTTAGCACATCGGTATTTATAGAGAGCTGTCCAAGCCCAACTTGCTTGAGCAAGTCCTGAAGGTTGCTAAAAAGTTGTCTGTAGATTCTTAGCAGAAGAGTTGCTAGACAAGTTGCTCGAGCAAGTTGCTAAAGGCAGTCCACTTGCTTGATGCGTAGCTTGTATGTTGCTTGAGCAAGTTTTTGAATTACATCAAAATAAAGACTGCAATAAAAAAAATTACATATTGATTTCCTTCCACACATAAACAAACTCTAAAAATTAAAATTACAACTCAATGTAAATGTATGTTTTGTCAAACGGAATTGCCAAAACAAAGAATTCCGAAACTTGGTCCTTACAATCTCCCCCTTTGGCATTTCCATGACAAAACACTCTACAAGGCAATCTATCCTATGTGAGCGAGTTGTAGAGAGGCTGCAAAAAACTCAACATCCAAACATATTATAATAGCAAGTAATTTACTCCCCCTTTCATCATTCTCCCCCTTTTTGACATGAAATGACAAAATACGAATAAGATAAATAATAAAGCAATAAATATGAACAAAGTAGAGTATTAAACAATTAAAGACAAAGAGAAGTAGCCACGAGAGATATGTAAGAGAGAAACGAACACTAGCACAAATAGCATGATGCCTAAACTCAAAAGCAAACAAAGAATTAAAAGCGCGCAAAGCTTAATAAAACAAAAACAAAACCAAATGCTAAAAGATAATGAAAATTTTGAAGATACGAGCATAGAATGTTTTTAGCACAAGTATTATATCATGAGATGAGATGAACAAGACATCCAAAAGTTAAGACACAACTTGATAATATAACACCATGCAAGATAGAAGAAATGCAACACGTCATGATCAACGACATGTGAGGAAAGTGTGTGTGTGCATTTATCGCCTAGATGTTAGATTAGCTCAATTTATGACATCCAAATGTCTCTGGTTAGTTTTGTTAATAGGTGAACCATATAATGGTGCTTTGGTGCTATACAAGGTCTCCTCTCTTATGGTTTGGTATTGACGGTTTCTTTGATTGGATTTGGCGAACATCTTATGGAAATCCCTTTTCTTGCTTTGCTATGATTTGTCCCAACATGATAGGGAAATCTCGTTTCTTTCTAAGCTGTACAATTAGTCTGTCTGTGTTGATGGCATATGTTTACCGAGAGTGCAACCACTGGGATAGTACGAAGATGTTCTGAGCCTTAGTTATCTTCACACGTATTCTTCTTATGAGTAGTTTTTTTCACCAACGTGTGTATGGATACACTGCACACACTTACACGGTACAAGAAATGTACACCGACATCCCAACCGTCCATCTCAAAAATCAATGTTCTGAACTTGAATTAAACTATTCGCCCGAAGAGTTTATTTCAAAACCGGAACGTCGAAAATGCATTTGGATGGTTGAAATGCATTGGTGCGCATCTGGGGTACGCAGATATGGTGTATCCATATCATTTTCGTTTTTTTAGATGATTTTTGCACTCTATCTGCAAGAGATATATCTTTCTTAATGCACAATTACAAAAAAGCCTTAGCGTTTTTTGCTGAAGGATATCAATTATCAATTACAATCAATAGGAATTGCCATTGTTTTTGCTATTCGCAGGCGTTTGTTTGGTTCGTTTTTTTTTTCCTTAATCGTGTCTCGTTGCTTATTTTGTGCAGAGTAAAAGCAATAAACAATTCGAGGGGTGAACCAAACTGCCCCTCATGTAAAGGCTCTTGGTAAGTGTGTTTCAACTCCCTCTGAAATCATTGATAGATTTTTAGGCTAGCTAAGCTAGATCAAGATAGTAATTTTAATGGACAGAGACATGTTGAGCTATTGAAGCATAATTCCACGGCAAGGCCGTTGGTCAATTTTCCTCTCCGCGATGCAATCCACAAAATTGAAGGGAAGATAACAAGAACCATTGGAGGTAATTCTCAAACTCAATTTGAGAGAAGCACACTGATTTTATTGAGTCAGACTCACAATTACAAGAATTGAAAACACTCTCAAATTCACTCACTCTCTCACCCTTTATTTCACTGTTTGCTTCCCATGGTATACAACATAAATACATACACCTATTGATAGAATAAATTTCAGACAAAATATCAAATGCGCAACTACAAACTCTCTGGCTCAAATTTGCTTCTACGGATTTGTGGTTCATCCGAACTGTTATGACACGCGTAACAATTTCACTGGCAGCAGGTGCACGCTGTACATTCCTTCGGGCTTGTCATCGTGACGTCAGCTGAGCGGTTAAATCTCGTGACGAGCACAACTATGCTTGGCGAGCAAGCCAAGGCTCACCTATAAAAGGTAATCTTCATCGTTTAGAAAGGTACGCACAACTCTCCTCTCAAACCCTAGATCTACACTTCATCTTCTTCATCTACTAACTTGACCGTCGGAGTACTGTTCTGAACTCTGCGGTCCAGTCTGGTGCTAATGGTGTGTTAAGTGTGCAGGCCTAGGGACCACTCAAGAGTAAGGGTGACATCTCCGTCGCTGATCACTGTCAGGAAGAACTATTAGAGAAAGAGGGCTCCACACCATATTTTACCACCTTATTGATATCAATAAAAAGGTG
This sequence comes from Vaccinium macrocarpon, assembly GCA_022606695.1. Lineage (NCBI taxonomy): Eukaryota > Viridiplantae > Streptophyta > Magnoliopsida > Ericales > Ericaceae > Vaccinium > Vaccinium macrocarpon. Next base: position 8,178,330 of record CM040177.1, on the reverse strand, counting down.
GAAATTGAGGAAAAATCTACTTTAAAATAATTAGTATTAGATTTAGAATTAGTATTATTATTATTATTATTATTATTATTATTATTATTATTATTATTATTATTATTATTATTATTATTGTTTGTACTTTTATTACATGTGTAGGACACTCGGCGTGACCCTAGTACCTCAGAAGTTATTAGGACACATGGCTTCTCCTACACATTTGGAAGTTAAAGATGACAAGTGGAAGCAAGGGATTGAAAGAGTGCAAGAGAAGATAGGAAGTTATTTCCTATAAATAGTCTCTTTAGACTTCATTGTACGTAAACTCTATCTCACAAATCAAAAGTCTATCTTTTATTTGTCTTCAATTTTTGTCTTACCAACCCAGTTTTGGGTTATAATTAGGAGTAGGGGTAAATGCAATTTAGATCCTACTATCGATTCGTTCTTGAAGATTGGTATGCTTTGCATCAATGATTTTCTTTTATGTGTCAATATTCCATCCGAAGATTAACGGAAGTCTCTTTCGTTTGTCTTCAATTACTTCCATCCATTTCGGGTTTAATTCGTTTTCCATTTTTCATCCAGTGAAGTCCTGAAATATGGTGAGGAACCACGGATTTGAGCCGCATTGCTTGCCCTTGTTTTTGTTGTTGACTTTATTTCCCGAAATATCTTATCGATTTTGATCAAGTGAAAAGTTGGTAAACACTTGCACCAGTACAGACAACTACTTTGGAGGCCAATTTCTGTTGGTGCAAAAATCTGGGAGTCTTCGGGAAACTGAACTTCTTGATGATGGAATTTGCTTCGAGGCACGTTACTATGTCGCTTTCCGAAAACAGTATTCGCCCCCACCGTTCGGTGTGCACTGGGTTGATAGCGAATCTGTCCGAGGATACAACGAAGCCCGATCAATTCAATGATATTCTGCCTGCGTCTACACAAACGAAAGACAGATAGAATATCGAGTCGAATTTGTGATCAAATGAACCAAAGAACTGCTAACATCGTTTCTGCAGAGTAACGGTACAGCAATACTAGAAAGCAATCTGTAGATATTTTGGCAGAGTAACAAGGCAAGAATTTGGTCTAAAATGAATGTCATTTGGGTGTTATATATAGACCCAAATGTACATTTTCATTTAAGTATATGCCCCTTAGTGAATGGACATGAGTTTGGGTCACAACTCTCCAGTTTGAGTTGCATCCGTCCGCGAACCACTGTCTGAAATTCGCGCACAGACCATCTGGTATTGATACAGAAACATTTTGTTCGCGAGATAGCCTGCTGGTATTGATACCCCCAAACTGGGGCCAAATGACAATAAGAAAGGGTGCCTCGCACCGACGTGCTAAGTGCGCCATCAAAGCGCCACATTGCAGCCACACAACCCACTGTCACGCTCACGCACGCGCGCAGCGGGCTATGTACAAACCATCTGGTATTGATACAGAAACATTTTGTTCGCGATATAGCCCGCTGGTATTGATACCCCCAAACTGGGGCCAAATGGCAATAAGAAAGGGTGCCTACAACGCCGACGTGCTAAGTGCGCCATCAAGGCGCCACACAACCCACTGCGCAGCGGGTTGTGTATAGACCATCTGGTATTGATGCAGAAACTTTTTGTTCGCGAGATAGCCCGCTGGTATTGATACCCCCAAACTGGGGCCAAATGGCAATAAGAAAGGGTGCCTACAACACCGATGTGCTAAGTGCGCCATCAAAGTGCCACATAGCCCACTGCCACGCTCATGCAGGGTTTGGATGCGTGTGTTCCTTCACCGGCCACACCGGTAATGCGCACAGCACCATAGGTATCATGCCACCTTATATTGTGAACATTATAGAAATGTTCCCATATATAAACCACTCAACCTTTTCTTTAGTAGGCAATGTGGGACAAAAGCAAAACATAACAAAAAAAGCTTTCTAAAAGGCACGAGGAATATTTTGACAAAACCCCCCAATAAAAACTCATTTATTTTGATAATTTCCAACAATTTCTTGGTAACTCTTGTCTGATATCTTCATCCACATTTGTATGCCATTTATTTGAGGTAAAAATTAGGTTTACTTTCTATAAAAAAAAATATGGATTATTTTGTCTCCTAATCAATGAAAGTGGTCAATATGTCTCACCCCTAAAATATACGAGTACGCAATTGATTACGTTTCCCACGTAGAATTGTTACTTGATAATCTGGGACCAATGAACAAATACTCCTGTACAACGGCTATTGAAAGGAGCCTTTAGTTTAACCTTCCATTATCAACGCCATTATCACTTGTGTCAACTTTGAGTAGCAAATCTGCAGGCTCTTTGGCTTCTTTGTGTGGTGTACATGAAAGTTTACTTAATGATATACGTTCTCTGTGGGTAAGACTCTCTGTTAATGGAACAATTCTACTAGCTACCCTCCACTCTTAAATCCTTGTCAGTAGATCATATAAAAGAAGTGCAGCACTCATATGAGGATTTGGTAGAGATTAAGAAAACTGTCAGGAAAGGGACTTATAAAGACTTTGCAATTAGAGATGAAGATAGGACCCTGTTCGGTAAGGGGTTTTAGTTTTGTTGACATCATTTCCCTCATTTCTCTCTCTCTCTCTCTCTTTCCATTCATTACACCTGCTTACATCGTCAAAACTAAACTACAAACCAAACACAGCCCTTGTATTTTGGGAACCGATTATGTGTGCCTAATGACCCGACTCTGAAAAGAGAAATCCTTGAGGAAGCTCATAGCAGTGCATATACTATGCATCCTGGCAGTACCAAAATGTATCATGACCTTCGAGAGCATTATTGGTGGGATGGTATATGAAGCGTGAAATTGCTGAATTTGTATCTAACTATTTGGTATGTCAACAAGTGAAGATAGAACCACAACATCGTGCAGGACTGTTGCAACCTCTTTCTATTCTGGAATAGAAATGAGAAGATATTGCTATGGATTTTGTACTAGGATTACCTTGTACCCAAGCGGGACATGATAGCATATGGGTAATCGTGGATAGACTTACCAAATCTTCACATTTTGTGGCTGTAAAGAGCACATATGCAGTGGATAAACTTGCTAGCTTATATATGAGTGAAATTGTTCGTTTTACATGGCGCCTAGTTTTCATTATTTCAGATAGAGATCCAAGATTTACTTCACGATTTTGGCCTAGTCTTCAAAATGCTATGGGTACTTCTCAGAAATTCAATACAACGTTTCGTCCTCAAACTAATGGTCAATCCAAGCATACAATCCAAACTTTGGAGGATATGTTGCGAGCCTGTGTACTAGATTTTCAGGGTAGTTTTTTTATTGGCAACAAAGAATTTATTAAACTCGAAGAAGGGTACATCGAGAAAAGAATGAAAATAAATATCCAATGAAAAATTGGATAAGAGATCCAATGGAACCGGAATCAGGAATCCTTGTCTGAAGTGATCCATTAAATACATGGGTGAATTTCACTTACCTCCCCTGAGGTTTTGAACAAATATAGATATCTCTCCTACATTTTTTAAAAAAATTTATTGTCCTCCTTTATCTTTGAAAATAATTGTCACTTACCTCCCATGCCGTTAATTTAAGGCTAACGGTATTAACTTTTTGCGTGAAATGACTTAAACACCCTTAGTTTATATTCTCTACCCTTTTTTATAAAAAAAAAAAAAAAGTAGAGTTCAAAATTTTTTCAAACAAAATTAAATCGTTTTTCATTATGAAAAAAATAGTTTTTAAACAAAAAGTAACAAAGAATTATTTTTTCAATTTTTTTATTCGAATATTTTTTGGAGGAAAAAAATAGTTTTGAAATTAGTTTTTCAAAATGTTTTTTTTTTAAATTTATTTTTCAGATCTTAAAAAATAAATTTTACTTTTATTCTTTCAAAATAACGGTACTACGGTCTTTTTAACTACTTTTTTTTAAAAAAAATTGTTTAAAAATTTTTTCTAGTGAAAAAAAAAAGTAATTTTGAAAAAAGTTTTTTAAAACCGTTTTTGAAATGCGAAATTTTTGAAAACATTTTCTTGGGTAAAAAACTTAGTTTTGGTAAACCGTTCCTTTAAAAAAAAATAATCTGAAAAATAAATTTCAAAAAAAAAGTTTGAAAAACTATTTCCAAAACTAGTTTTTTTTCCTACAAAAAAATTCAAAATGAAAAAAAAAATTCTTTTTTATATTTTATTTAAAAACTATTTTTTTCAAAATGAAAAACGATTTAATTTTGTTGGAAAAAATTTTTAACTCCACTTTTTTTAAAAAAATGGGTGGAGAATATATACTACAGGCGTTTCGGTCATTTCTCACAAAAATTTAACACCGCTAGCCATAAAGTAACGGCAGGGTAGATAAGTGACAATCAAAAGTAAGGGAGGATAGTGGAGGTAAGTGAAATTGACCTTAATATGTTATATCCCCCTGGGTAGACCCAACTTAATATTAGAAATTCTCTTTTTTTTAAGGAACACTAGGAAGTTTATTAATAGAGAAACGATTTATGCACTCCATTTTCTTTTTAACTACAAGACAAAAAGAGACTGCTTATCAAAAAAAAAAAAAAAGTGAAGAAATCGACTTCTCTCTCCAATGTTCAACTACAACCATATCCTCACCGACACAGTTTGCAACTTGCAATTTTTTTGATCAATGTAACTTGCAAATTTTTTTTGTATCAATGCAACTTGCAATTGTTTATCGAAAAGGTGATGAAAGAGGCTAAACACGAAATGAGTTAAGATATGCTTCAGGGTGCCTGTAGGGTCCGGATACAACGAGCACTGGTTCACATAAAGAGATACCTCTTTGTTAGTCAACGAGAGACTATCTTTGAGAAACTCTTCGGATTTATGATTCAACACATGCAAAAAGATAAAGTGGGGCTTTGGTCCATCGTCTCGGATATTGCCGAGACCTACCCTATACTCGACTCATTGGTGAGCTTTCATAGTTAATGCCAAGAGACCTCAGAAGTACCCGAGGGGTGACGTATACCAACCTTGTGATTCGAGATTATGCCGAAAGACTAGATGCTAAGTCAACAGAGCAGTTAATGCTGCATGTGCCCGTAACAAACTGTGATCATGACCAATGACGTCATCCGAACAGTTATGACATACGTAATGATCTTACTGGAAGCATGTGCTCGCAATATATACTTTCGGTCGTCATCGTGACGTCAGCCGAGCAGTTAAGTCACATGACGAGCACAACTATGCTTGAAGATCAAGCCAACGCTCACCTATAAAAGGTAGACTTCAACACCTGGAAAAGGTATGCACAACTCTCCTCTCAAAACCCTAGATCTACACTTCATCTTCTTCATCTACTAACTTAACCATCGGAGTACCATTCTAGACTCTGCGGTCCAATCTGATGCTAACGGTGTGTTAAGTATGCAGGCCTAGGGACCACTCAAGAGTAAGGGTGACATCTTCATCGTTGATCACTGCCAGGAAGAACTATCAGAGAAAGAGGGCTCCACAGTGCATTACATAGTCGTTGTTTTTAAGATGATATTCACCCCCACCAATTCAAGAGAATCTAGTGTGCACCGGGTCAACCACAAAAAAAATAAGCTATATCCAATACCTATAAGGTATGGGCAATCTGGTACCCTCTTGCTGTATCGGGGCTATCCAAAAATGTATCTGACAGTCCAAGTTAAAATGCATTTTTTTTTAAATTTGGACGGCACTTTTAATCCATATCGTCAGTTGCAATGTTGGACGGCCCGGATGCAACGAGAAGGCTGCAATGTTAGACGGCCCAAATGCACTGAGAAGGTACTACGTGGTACCCTCCCCGTACCCAAATTCTTCTCCATTAATGGTCATGGATTCAGGGGTTGAAAAATGGATCCTAAATTTGTCACATCTGGGATTTTGATAAATTTAAAAATTAAATTAAAAATTTTTACAGATCTGAATTGGTCGCATCTAAATTAAAAACAGATCATGAATTTGTCAGATCTGAATTTTTCGCTGGAAAAATGGATCTTTAAATTAAGATTTTTTTCATAATTCCGCTCTATTGAATTCTGGCTCCGCCCCACTACAAACAACCAATTGTAGCCATCACGTGCACTGGTGGTTGCTCTTTTTGTTGTTTCCTTCAAGGAATCACTCGGACGAAATTCTGAATTTGCAGCAGTTGGCAGTTGGAACCTTCTATCTCCAATGTTCAACTACTATCATATCCTAAACGGCTTGTCTCCTACTCCCAACCTCACCGACACTGGTTACTTGCAATTTTTTTTTTTTTTTTTTGGGGGGGGTGGGTAATTTGCAACTTGCAATTGTTTATCGAAACACGAAAGGAAGTCAGATATGCTTCATGGTGCGTGACAAAGTCCGCGGTTTTTAACACAATATTCACGGCTACTAATTCGTGAGAATCTAGTGTGCACCAGGTCAACTGCAAAAAATAAACTAAATCTAATACATATACATGCTCAGTCCAATCATCTAACTTTTCATTCATTTTTAGATCCAGTACTCTGAATGTGATTGGATCGAGCACCTATAAATAAACATCGAATTGAGCTGATTTTTAGCTGAAAGCTTTTGAAAACTGATTTAAATTCAATACACGGTTTATATAGTTTGCATGGAAAATATGTGTAGTTAGAATTTATAAGAGGAGAAGATTTTAGGGGTGTTTCACTAAGGTTGTTTGTAAAATAAACTAGCGTTCCACAATTTTTTACCACTTCCGGATGGGTTTGGTGGACTCAAACGACTGAAGTATCTAACAATCTGTAACTGTGAGACAGAAGAATGTCTTGCTAATGCTCCTGCAACTACTGTTGTTTTCCCCGTCCTGGAGAAATTGAATTTCTTTGGGCTGCCTAATTTAAGAGATATGCCTCGGCCCAGTTCTTGAGGGTTCCTTCGGGGAACTAACTTCCATTGAGATCAGAGAGTGTAACAGATTGGAAAATCTATTTCAGCTACAAATTGTAGGATGTCTCACTCAACTCAAACGTCTTACCATTCAAAGATGTGCTAAGATGAAAGAAGTGATTTGGAAGGAGAAAGGAGATACACATATTGCAACCAACAGAATCTAGTTTCGAAACTTGGAATTCTTGGATCTTGAGTGTCTAGGAAGTCTTGTGGGTTTTTGCCCATGGATTGACCAGATTGATTTTCCTAAATTGAGATGCATGCATTTGAGAGACTTTCCACAGTTCAAATGCTTTTTCGTGTGGGACGTAAAAATATATAGGTCTCAAGTGCGGTGTGTATAACTTTTGTTCACCAATAGTCTGTACCGAATATTCATTTCTCCTTCCGTTAGTTCTATCCGTCAAAAACTCAATGGAAAGGGAAGGCAAGGGCCATTTATTAAAGGAATGACAAGTAAAATTATTCAAAATTCAGGGATTTTTTTATAATTAACTGAAAGTTCAAGTTTTTTTAAAAAATATTTGGGAAAATGACCAATACATGATAGTTGAGACAAATTATGCCAATAACATGGGCATGGTTTCACAAATGCCCAAAGCATGACAAGGGGAAAAAAAAATTACCCATACATGGCATTTTATAGATGAAATGCCCACAATACCCTCTCCATTTTTCCTCTCTCATTCCCCTTCCCAGATTTCCCCCCTTCCTCTTCGTTCCAGTCTTCTGGAGAGGGAGATAGAAGAGCGACGCCACCACTAACGCGCCCGACGTCCGACTAACACCACCATCACTGGCGGCAAGCCCAACGGCGTTTGCTGAAAAAGGTGGAGAGTGTAGACCCATCATCCAAGAGTCATCTTCAGATCTATGGAAATCTTCCTTCTTTAATGTAACCGTTAATGACGCTCTCCTACCAGAAATTCTGCTACGGGTACCACTCAAACCTCTAACCAGAGCTAAATGTGTGTCCAAACACTGGCGCTCTTTAATTTCCTCATCCTTCTTCTCTCTCCGCCTAAACCCTATCCCTAAACCCCCATCTGGTATATTCTTGCAGCGATCACAACCTCATATATGGCTTGATACCCAAAACCCATATGGAAAATGTTGTGTGGATCAATAGCTTTGGAGATTTAATAAGTTCTTTGTTTCTGTTAGTAATATTTTGAAGTTGAATATTTGATTTTGAAGTATTGTTGAGCTTTTTGGTCCTTATTTTGAATGTCTAATTTTTAATGATGGCAAAGAATGGATCAATCTGTGAATAATTTCATGTAGTGTCTGTTCTTTCTTACTTTCTTACATGCAAGGTGTTTGTAATATTGTCTAAGTGAAGGCAACAACCTAGAGATGAGAGAGAAGGTAATATTGTCGAGTAGCTTAATTTGTTTATAAGTGATAATGGTGAATATGTCTGGTGCTTGTTTATTTCATACACAGTGCATGTCAAACTTATACAAAGAGCACGTTTTTTTGTTGCTCGGTGCAAGTTTTTCAGTGTCAGTGACAATATATTGTTTTGCATGTTATAAAAATAGTGGTCACTCCACTGACAATGGAATGTGGAGTGGATGGACTTGTATGCATGGTTCATGCCATCTTAGAACCCAAGGAAATGAGAAATAAAATTTATGGGAAGAATAGTCAGGTGCTTGTGGTTTCATACACGATGCACGTCAGTGTTATATAAAGAGCATGTTTTACTCTTGCTCGGAGCAAGTTTTTCAGTGTCAGCGACAGTACATTATTTTTCATATTATAAAAAGAGTGCAAAGGTCACCTCACTGACAATGGAACGTCGAACGGATGGACTTGTATGCATGGTCATGCCATCTAAGAACCCAAGGAAATGATAAATAAAATTTCTGGGAAGAATAGTCAGGTGCTTGTGGTTTCATACACAATGCACGTTAGTGTTATATAAAGAGCATGTTTTGTTCTTACTCAGAGCAAGTTTTTCAGTATCAATGACAGTACATTATTTTTCATGTTATAAAAAGAGTGAAAAAGTCACCCCACTGACAATGGAACGTCAAACGGATGGACTTGTATGCATGGTTCATGCCATCTAAAAACCTAAAGAAATAAGAAATAAAATTTCTGAGAAGAACAGTCTGGTGCTTGTGGTTTCATACAGAGTGCATGACAAAGTTATACAAAGAGCAAGTTTTGTTGTTGCTCGGAGCAAGTTTTGTTAGATTGTGGACGTAAGGTGTCAATTTACGGGGAGTGGAAATTATTGGGGATTTTTTTACCGGGGGTATTTCTGTCAGTCGAAATATTGGTACCATGTATGTGGAATTATTTTTTTCCTTCTCATGTTATTGGTCATTTCCAAAAACCTTACCATGAAATTGAAATATTTAGTTTTAAAAACCATGTTTTGGTCATTTTCCCAAAATATTTCCCTAAATAAAGAAGACTTTTAAGAATTTTTTTTAATTCTTGTAGTCAAACAATGAAGGACGAGTAAAATATTTGTCGCCGATAGAACGGATCCTAAATTTGTCAGATCTGGCATTTTTACCGCCAAGGAATACAATTAATTAAATTATTGGAGTTGATCATTGACCGAGGTTGGGGGAGGTCCAACCAGTGAAAGGTGGAGGAAAACTATGCAGAAAAACATTTTTGAATTAAACAAATTTTGGAAATTAAGAATTAGGGGTGTCAACGGTCCGGTTTGGGGCGGATTGGTATAAATCTGAGGACCGAACCAAAAGTTTATGGTACAATGTAAGGCAATCCGTGTCCAAACCAAAAGTCTATGGTCCGATTCCGAATCAATCAAAAAATCACGGTTCCGTCCACAGATTTTTACATTCCACAAAATTTAAAAATATATATATATTTCACATTCCACATGCACATTCACATTCTCATTGCAACTTTTGGAACCCATTCATCATCAGTAGCTTTTGTGTTTTAATAAACAACACCAAATCACAACAGTTCTTCAAAATGATTCAAAGAGATTCACATTCAAGAGAGTACCACTAGTAGTAGCAAAAAAATACAAAAACAGTATAATATAAAGTGAGTAAACAAAAGTCTTCACCACAATCAGTCCAGTCCCGATACAATAAGTAGCTAATATACATGCAAGCAAAAATAAAATTACAATTGTTAATTACAGTTTGCACATTTACTTTTCAGTTATAGCACATCCACCTATTTAGGGTATAAAATTAAGAATAATATGTTTAATTATAATTATTATCTCCATATTACATTTTTTTTTATTGTTTAAATTCTCACGGTCCGGTTCGGTTTATCCGCGGTTCTCTTATGAAAATTCATGGACCGAACCGCGAAGCACGGTTTTCTAATTTTTCAATCCGTATCCGAACCTTTAATCCACGAACCCAATCCAAAAACTATGGTTCGGTTCAGTCCGGTTCGGATTCGCGGGGTTTTTTTGACAACCGTATTAAGAATTGGAAAAATCATAAACACAAAAACGAGGCAGGGGTTTCCTTAAAGCAAATTCATCGCCTCATCTCGGGTGTTTGAGGGGTTAATCAGTGTTTATCATCCAGGATAAAGTGGCTTTCAACGATCACGCCTACTAGATCAGTCTGTCTAACGAAATATGTCTGTACTCTCTCTCTCTCTGAAAGGAATAACAAAGGAAGTGGATTACTTTTTGTTGGTGGGAAAATGCCGTGAAGAAATCTGGTCAAGAACAGTAGATATATATCAGCAACCAAAAGACCTTTCAATGCCAACCAATAATCAATATGGGAAATTGAAGGAATTCAAATACGAGATCAATTTCTTTGCAAAACTGAAAGGCATTAAGCTGCCACTTTCTTTTTCTTTTTTTTTTTTTTTTGTCATTTGTCATTCCTAATTCATTACACGGGGAGGCGGAACGAGACTTGATCTCGGAATGTAGCTTGGGGCATCCAAGAGCTCTACTGCATGAGCTAGCCACGACTTGCGCATTAAGCTGCCACTTTAATATAAATGAGGGAAAATCATAGCTTTAATGCTAGAATAACTCCAGATTTTTTAACCCTACCCAGAAAACAGATCAAATCCAAGTAAGCCCAAACTAACCAAGACCAAACTACAGACCACAGACCTCGGACCACAAGCTGCGGGCCCATGAATCAAAGTCTCGGCCCCGGCCCCAGTCTCGTCAAGGTGTTCGGTGAAGTTGAGTGTGCACGCATCTCTTTACTAAAATTGGATGTCTTTTTTTCCCTTAATAAGACAATTTTCATTCATCTTTCAAAATAATGTTTATTCATCTTTCGTCTCGCCAAAATATCCGAATAATTATTCCATTTTTCCAACAATTCCACATGAATGAAATTTGCAGAATCTAACAAGGTAGACAACAAAAACTTGGAGAGAGGGATAGTACAACGGATCAATCCCACATGGGATAGGTAGGTTTTGGCCTTGAACGTTCCTTTGTGAAGACCTATTGGGTTTACTAGCTAACCAGTGTGCGGTCCCACTTTTGAACTGTTCTACGGTTTATGTAAACCGAGACAACAGGCCTCACACGGAACTTCACCTAACACAATATTGTTCTCACTATCATGTTGGTTTTGACAGTGAACACTCTTTCTGATTCTACAAGTATTTTCTCGAGAATTTTGCCAGAATTCTCACAAAAGCGGCTCCACTTCATACTTACATAGGTGACCTTCTTATAAAGGGTATCTTGTTATACCCTACTTAGTAACTTGATGTATAAGAGTCATTAAAAGCAACGGTTAACCTAATTTCCTTTACCAGTATCACTATTCTACACCATAGGAGTAGGCAAGAGATCTAATCTCATCAGTGATCATTCTTGGTTACTAGCAAAAGATAGTCTCATTAAACCTAGATCTTGGGATTTCCAGTCAACTAGGTTGGCTACCCTCACAGTACTATGACCATAATGGCTATAACCCCATTCCCTTTGATATTTTATCAACTAGCTCTCTCTTTTAACCTATTGGTTAGTGACCACAATGTTCTCCTTTGACTTCCCGCAGACAAAAGTGACAACCCCTACTTCAAGAGCAATTGTTTAACGATGTCTACTTTAGAAAAACCTAAGCAACAGCTGCACTACCAAGTTTGAAGACATGTCCAATCCTGGATTTTTAGTCTCTCATAACTGATATCCAATTCATATCACAGTATCTCTTTAGTACTGCTAGATATACGGTAAAGTGCATTCCCAAATTACGAGTATATCTCTAGTACTCTTGTATTTACTCAGTATATTAATTGAATAGGCTATGTTTGGCCTTGTACAATTCGTTAAGTACATCAGACTCCCAATTATCCAAGAATACACTAATTGCAACATCAACTTCACCCACATTCTAGGATAAGAGGAGATTCATGCACAAAAAACTAATATGCACTACAATTATGTGCATAGCCGATGAATAAATCATCAAAAGTTTTCGATCCTAGCTTAACCTGCTTAGGGGCAGGTACTGCACCTTTCGCAAAACACCCCAACATTCAAAAAAAAATATAGTACGGATTTTGTCCCACATTCTTGGGTTTTATCAAGTTTCTTGCACGGTACCTCGTCAAAGCATCATATGCAGAGAGAAACGTGTCTATCTCTATAGCATCATTCATAGCCTCTTTGGCATGATATATAGTTTTTTAACAATTTCATATTGTTGAAGATAATACGGTGTAGTGGTTGGTGAACTACTCTATGTTGCACACAAGTTCCACCAAATGGTAATTCATATTTACCACCTCAATCACTATCCACCACCTTAATTTTGTTGCTAAGTTGATATCCAACTTCATTCTTTACAAGAACAAATTTGTCCAATGACTCATCATTGCTCTTCATCAAGTATAGATAGCAATTCATGCAATCATGGACAAAAGTAATATTGTCACTCCGTATTTGGACAAACTTCAAATCACATACCTCAATGTGGATTAAGTTTAATGGTTTAGTGCTTCTTTCAACTCATAGAAAAGATGTCCTTGTAACTTGAACCTTCACAACAGCAACCACTTGCCAATATTTCCCATTTTCCAAATGAGAGGACGCGTTGGAATCACTGTTGGCGCACCAAACAGTGTGATTAAACCAGTTAGAACAATACCATCATAAGTATTTCCATTGTTTGAACCATTCCCGATTTCCATCAATATATATATATATATATATATATATATATATATATATATATATATATATATATATATATATATATATATATATATATATACACACACATATATATATGCATGTAATGTGCAAAACTTGTCAAATTATATTTTGCAAAGATGCCGAACAAGTTGTACTTAATATAAACTATACATTCATTTCTAGTAACAGGTGAGTAATAGCAACACCAATGCTTTGGATGCCGAATGAAAGAAGCATGGTAATGTGCACATAAATCAAAATGATTATTGGGTCTGCCCTCTCTGATGCCTTTTGGCTTTGATTTGAGGGCATGATTCCGTAGCAAATGCGACGGTATAGGGGGACCACTGTTTCAGTGGTATTCTGTGAGTTGCCACTTTGTGCATTTATTGCCAAAGATTAGGTCTGTCTCCAATCCATCTGTTTTAGTGGTATTTTAGGAGCAACTACTTTACACATTTATTGCCAAATGTTAGGTCTGTCTCCTATCCATCATCCGCCCATACCCCCAATTATAGGGGACTAAATGGATTATGTTATTGTTGTTGTGTGAGGTGAGTAATAGCAACATTTACTACCACTACAACAAAAACTACCTATGGCGACGAAATGTGGCGACGAAATTTGAATTTCCTCTCCAAATGGGTCATTATGGCGAGGAAATTGATTTCATCGGCAAAGAGTACTCTATATTGATGAAATTATATTTCCTCACCAAAAAGCAAAGATTTGGTGATGAAATTAACTTTCCTCTCCAAAAAGCTAAGATTGGCGACGAAATTATCTTTCCTCATTAAAAGCTAAGATTGGCGAGAAAATGAATATTTCCTCACTAAAAGGCACCCATTTGGCAACGAAGTTATGTTTCCCGCCAAAAAGCTAAGATTGGCAACGAAATTATTTTTCCTCGTCAAAAAGCTAAGATTTCATTTCCTCACTAAAGGGCACCCATTTCGCGATAAAAATTATCTTTACTCGCCAAAAAGCTAAGATTTGGTGAGGAAATAAATGTTTCCTCGCCAAAAAATATTAAATTGTCACAAATGTTAAATTATAAAAAAAAATTAAATTAGAGAGGTATAAAGACTTATAAAAGGGTATTGAAAAATATTAAATTATAAAAATAAAAACTTTAGTAAAAGCAATTAATATTAAAATATTTAAGAAACAAGTTTAAAGGAACACTACAAAGAGACTAAAATTAGACAAAAAGATTTAAAAAAAAAATTAGTTAGGTGAAAGAACTACAAAGGTTGCGAGTTGCTAGAGAGGAGGTCGCTAGTTCGATTCTCAGCAGAGGCAGAGAAGTTGGGAATTGAATTTCCTTTTTTTTATTTCAAGAGTTTTAGAGAGGAAAAATTTTCTCGCCAATTGGCTAGAATTGGCGAGAAAACCTGGCGAGAAATTTTTTTGTCACCAATTCTTTTAGCGAGGAAATTTAGTGTTTTGGCGAGGAAACTAAATCCTCACTATAGACCTTTTTTTGGTGTAGTGTACAATGGAAACAAAAGAGCCCATAAAAATTCTAATTAGAATTCACTATCCTCTTAATGCAAAGATCATTTATCTTTATACGGACAAACCTAACTCTCCCTTCACATATGAGCTCACGCATACACTTATCAAGTACACCGGTATTACAATGCATACGATAATTCCTCTTGGCGCATAAATATTGTCACAAATATTCATAAGACCAATAAAATGGATGTCAATACCAACCAATCAACAAAATGGGTTGATGAACTCCATTGTTCCAAAATAAGAATTGGAAAAGTCAATTTCTTAAGGTAAAACAAGTACTGCCTCAGAAATCCAACAACAAAAGACTAATAGACGGGAAAGATCCACTTATCCGAGAGCACCATATTAGTATAAAATTAATGTCATCACATGAGAAACAATAGGACAAAGCTTTATCAGTAATGAATCAAACACAAATAAAATTATACTCTACTATCCCAAGTGTTGAGCATCAGAAAACACCCAATTGCTAAACACAACAGTGTTTTCTGATGATCGGTTGAGGGGTTGATCGGTGTTTGCCTCCCAAGATACAGTGTCTTCAAATGATCAGTCAGTAATACTTACTGGATCACTATGTCGAATGAAATGTGTCCGTACTCTCTGTCTTTCTCTGTCTCTCTCTCTGTGTATGGAATAACAAAGGAAGTGGATTACTTTTTGTTGGTGGGAAAATGCCGTGAAGAAATCTGGTAAAGAACGCTAGATATATAGTAGCAACCAAGAGACCTTTCAATGCCAACCAATAATCAATATGGGAAATTGAAGGAATTCAATTACGTGATCAGTTCCTTTGCAAAACTGTAAGGCATTAAGCTGCTACTTTATTAAGGGAAAATCATTGGCTCAATGTTGGAATAACTGAAGATTTTTTAACCTCACCCAGACCATTCAAAACACGTCAAATCCAAGTAAGCCCAAATTAACCTAGACCAGACCACAGACCTTGGACCACAGGCCACGGGCCCACGAATCCTGAGTCCCGGCCACAGTCTCGTAAAGGTGTCCAGTGAAGCCAAGCACGCTGGCATCTCTTTACTAAACATGGGTATCTTTTTCCTGAGACAATTTCCATTCATCTTTAAAATGGATTTTATTCATCTTTCGGATTGCCAAAATATCCGAATAATTTTTCCATTTTTCCAACAATAGGAAACTCACAATAGCTGGTCAATGGGGCATTAAGCTGCTAGGGGATCTAATCTACGCACTGTCTCTCTACTTTCTGAAAACTGGTTGTGCCCTTTGCTCTAACCTCTCTCCATCTCTCTCACTTGCTCACTCACAGTTTCTCTCGTATTTAAAGTTAATCTTTTGCGGTGAGTCACTCTCTCTCTCTCTCTCTCTCTCTCTCTCTCTCTCTCTCTCTCTCTCTCTCTCTCTCTCTCTCTCTCTCTCTCTGTCTTATTGCATTGAATTGTAGCTAGGCTTGATCATATCTGCCATTTGCTTTTCATTTGTTCTGTCTTTTGGCTATTGATCTTGCTTTCTTCTTTACTTAGCCTCCTCCTGTTCGACTCTGATACCCTTCGCTTTCATTTGAGCTTGCACTGTTATTTGCTTTCTTTCTTTTTGTCTTTTGCTTTTACATTTTCCATTTTCTTTTATTTCTTCCAAGTACCAGACCTACGATGTCGTCGAAGTCAATGTTGGGTTCGTCGACATAACCTCCTCTGTTTATATTGCTTGCAGTTGTTGGGGATCTTTCATAAAACTTTTGATGGGTCTTTACTCAGATTCCTGTATTTGTACGTACCAAACATAGCTTTGTCTCAGTCTAGTTTGCCGGTGAAGCTGTTTTCTAGTTTTCTTTGCTAGTTGTGTTTTGATTTCAGGAGTTTTTGCCTCATTGTTTTTGTTGGGTATGCCCTTGTGATCCTGCAATGCATAATATTGTTTTCTTAATTTTGTTAATGCGTTTGAATGTGTAATCTGAAGACTGGGAATCTGGAGGTAACATCTAACAGGCCAGAAATTTGTAGTCAGCCCAATATTAACTAGATGATGTCACTATTTTCTTGTATTAACAGCCTTGTAGGCATTTATGGCTCCGGTAACATTCCACGATTGGTGGCAAATAGGCGATAATCAGAACAATTTCTGGCGACAATCAAAACCAAAATCAAAATCTGAGAAGGGTGTGGCTGTTTCACTTGGTGAAACACCTCGTTCCATTTTTAGGTCTGTTTACATAGAGAAGTTGACTGTTCGTTTGATTTTTTTTTTTTTTTTCTATTTCCGAAGAATTAACCTTACTCTGTTTTGTTTGTTTTTTTAGGCAAATACTTCAGCTTTTGAAGGGGTACCATGACCAAAACATTGGATATGGTAACTTGCTTGAGGGTGTGCGTATAGATGAAAATAAGCAAGTTGCCCTAGAGCCCAATCCAAATATTCCACTAGGTTTTTTTTTTTTTTTAAGAAAATACTTTCGATGGTGATATTATATTTTGTACTTCAGATTATGTTCTAATGCTTTGTTTTGTTTTTAGAAGAACCTTTTGCTGCCATTAAGCAGGACATGCTTGATTTCAAGAAGTTGTTCAATTGGGTTGAAGCCCTAATTTATCAAGAGAAGGTTGTTCGGCGGGCTTATTCTTCCACAAAATTTCACCAACTATATAGGTTGTTAGATAATGACAACCACTACAGGACCGTTGATGAGTTGAGGTATGTTAATTATTATTATATTTGTGATTCTGTTTGAAGAAGGAAGGATATATAGACTATGAATGTTTCTACTTCTGCCTTCAGTTTAATTAGTGAACGTGTCACAGATGACAGTTGGGTTCATGGTTCTATATATGTTCGTGGTTTGTCAGAGGCAATGATGGATTGTTGTTACTGAATCTGCATTGAGTTGAATTGTTGTGACATGAAGTTGAAAATTGTCAAATTGTTATTGTGTTTGGATTATTGGAGAACTTTTGATTGGTTTTGTATTGCTAATTTTTGTTGGAATAATATTTTTGTGGCTGGTTATTTGTTTAACATTTATTTTTGGATTTCTGTAGGCGCTTTGGGTTTTTTATGCGCAACAACCCGTTGTTTTTGGACGACACAGCCAAATTTCTGTTTTTTAGGAAAGTCTTGACTTTAAAGGAGTTTAATGTCAGAGATTTTCACATAAGCGTAAAGCTGAGCCTTCAAGATTGGTCTGATGGTGTTCGTAACGAGGACTTACTCGCTGTGAAAAATTACAATGGTGGTAATCCAACAAGCCAAAGCGGTGATCCAACAAGCCAAGGTTGTAATCCAACAAATCAAAGTAAATATAAGTATCCGGATGAGTCTATTGTCTTCTTTAGGAATTGTTTAGGGCATATGCGATCACGGAAGGTAAGCTACTGAAATTTATCCTTAGCCTTACTTGGTGATCATTTTTGTAAACATGTCTTATTCTTGTTTTGATTGGTTTATCTACAGGGTGGGGTTCTTTATCATGATGCCAAAATCTTGCATGCGCTTGAAGACGATTTACCGAAGGTGATACCTGTCTGGTTTTATGACCTTGTGCGCGAATTGGATTCGAATAAATCAAAGTGTACGGGTATGTGTGGGCACAGTTGGATGGAGTTCTTGTCAATGCAACCTAGTGTCTTCACTTGAGGTATGCTCTTCCTGCTACTACCATTTTAGGTTTGGGAGAGGTTGTCTATGTGTGGGTGTGTGTTTGTGTGGAATTTAATTTTATTCACCCTCACCCTCTTATTGGTTAAAATGGTATAGGTCCCATCAAAAAGTGATGTCATTTTTATCAAAAAGTGTATTGCAGGTGCGGGACTTACACCATTTCAACCAATCAGATGGAGGATTTTGTTCATCCTCTTTTAGGGAGGGTGAACAAAATTGCATTCGTTTGTGCGTCAGGGGCCATGTTGGATCTGTGTATTTGGAGCTGTTTTGGGGGGTTTTTATGTTACCTCTTGCTGATTTCTCTCGATAGTATTCCTACTAGATATGGAAAACCATGCGGGAAATTCCAGGCCGCCCCCACTTTTTGTGAGGGCTTTCATCCAAACCCTATTTTGTCTTTCACTCCTAAATAAACCCCACGCGCACATGACAGTTTTCCATTTAATACAGCTGTGAGTTGTCACTGTTACACGTGGAGACTCTCTCACTCTCTTATTCTTCCTGACAAAACATTGCATTTATTTCTCCCTCTATCTCCTCTCACTCTCTCCGTCCCTTTCAATCTCTCTCTCTCTCTCTATCCCCCATCCTTTTTACTCTCTCTCTCTCTCTCTCTCTCTCTCTCTCTCTCTCTCTCTCTCTCTCTCTCTCTCCCCTATTTAATTTATATTTAAAATAAAATAACTTTTGTTAAACACATTTATTTTTTATAAAAACTATATATTCGAAATCTACTCAATGAGATCTTCCAATCAAGATCCATTATGAATATAAAATTAAATACATGAAAAAAAAAAGTTTTTTTGATACCCATTAATTAAGAATTCACACCCAAAAAGAAAGTGTGTTATTAAGGGTGTGAATTGTTATAGGAGTGTTAATTGTGTGCTATTGGGGGTGTGAATTATGTGCTTTTTGGAGGTGTGAATTGTTGCATGAATGTGAATTGTGTGCATTTGTGAGTTGTGAATTATTTAGAATGAGTGTGAATTCTGCATTTGAAATGTGTGAATTGTATATTTTGGAGAGTGAGTTTGTGATGTGTGTGAATTCTGCATTTCGTGTCTGTGAATTCTTTCATTTTACAAGGTGTGAATTGTTTAGAAGAGGCGTAAATTAGAATTAATTAATGGATATAAAATATTTTTTTTTAAATGTACACAATTTTATATTCAAATGAGATCTCATTTAAAAGATCTCATCAAATATATTTTAAATATATATTTTTTATGAAAAATAAATGTGTATAATAAAAGTTATTTTTATTTTAAATCTAAAATTAAAAAAAGGTGGAGAGAGAGGGAGGACGTGACAAGAGAGAGAGAGAGAGAGAGAGAGAGAGAGTTTCCACGCATAAAGAGAGAAGTAGAGAGAAACAAAAGTTATGACTTGTCACATCAATCATTTCTCTCTCATCCTCAAAGCCAAGTCACCGCACATAAATTTTGAAAAGTAACTGCGCGCATGGAAAGGGGGTCGACGGGATGAATCTGACGCGCGAAGGGTTTGGACAGGACAACAGGGACAAAATAGGGCCGGCCTGTCAGAAGCCCAAAACCATGGTGTATAGCTAGGGCCAGCCCAAGCCCAAGAGGCCTGGGTCTAGGATATCCAAAAAAAACTCTCAAAAATTGGGGCACTCCCATGATTTTTAGTAGTAAGCTTGTGTAGGGTCTTTTAACCCAATAGAAAAAATAAAAAGGCCTAATAGAAAAAATAAAAAGACCTAAACAATTGTAATGAGCATTGAGCCTTTAGGCCCAAACTAAAACAAACCCCTCTAATCCAACCCCCAAAAAGAAGTAGTTTTAAAGTCATCTCGGCACACCCAGACCCAAAAAGCAGGAACGAAAAGGAAAAGGTAACCTTTGCACTTAGCGTACAATTTTTCATTGTAGTACAATTTTTAATTTATCATAAGGTATAACGTGTTTTAATGGGTTTTTTTTTTTTTTTGAAAGGCTGTTACTGGGGTGTTATAGTCATGGGTTTTGTAAATGAGTTAAAGAACCATTAAGTTATACGTGTGTTTGAAACAATCTCATTTATCTATAACTTTCTTTCCTCTTTTTTTTTTAATTGGCAAAGAAAATTTTCATTCATCAGAGTTAAAAATGAAATCGATACAATAAAAAAAAAAAGTACTAAAAATGAAGGTATTTATAATCCTCTTGAACACATCAACCGTCTCAAAAATTGAGTGTTCGCTTCAAGTTTTCTATCTTCATTTTAGACTCATAACGGTGTATGTCATAGAGAACAATGTTTGAGGGAAAAAAAAGTTTGATCAAATATCAGTAGATATCTAAACAAATAGTACAAATCAGATGGTTTTTGTGATTTTAGACTAAAGTGGTCCATGTTATTCAACTTGTAACACTGCTGAGTAATGTTTGATTAGTCAGGTAAATAATCTGATGAGAGTACTTATTCCGCATTTTCTAGGATATTGTATGCTCTAGCTTTTTTTCTCCGTTGGTCCCTTCACTCTATATTGCATTAAAAAAATTAGATTACTTGGGGTAACAGTGAGGGATTAGTAGAACTTTATATTATTTTGTCTTTTTCTTATTGTGATTGTTACTGGAAAAATTATTTGACTATTGTACTTTGTTTTGAACGGCAAAAGAGAATTTTATTAATATTTGAAAACATGTTACAAAGATTTTTTTTTTTACTATTGTACTTTTAAGGGCACAATTTTTAGGTTAAGCCTTGAGCACTCCAAACCCTTGGGCCGGCCTTGTGTACAGCCAAAATATGCTAGCGAGATTAAAAGCATCACCAATGGTATAAACAAAACTGGATAATCAAAAGTTGTCACATCAAATTTTGACTATCCATACAAGACATTTATAAGTTAACAATGTAGAGTGTCACAATAGTATTTTGTGTCCATAATAAATAAATAAAGTACTCCTACTCACTCTATTTTTATTCATAAAATGAGCTCAACTTTAAATTTGTACAATACTTCTTTATAATATTATTACCATTTAAAAGATATTTACAATGTCTTTAAAGTGAGACAAATCTTTAACATATTTTCAAAAAAAATTGATTATTGATAATTTCAAATTTTTGAGAGAGTGCAAAAAATAAAGTTTTGAAGTACATAATTTGAAAAATGGAGAGATGATGTTATTACTTTTGAATTCATTCTACCAAAAAAGACTTATAAATAGGGTGTGGTCCCCAAAATTTGATTAATTATTGAGGTTTTGTTATTGAGAAAATGTTGTTAATTTTGATTATCCAAATGCCAAAATTTGTTTATTGGCTAAAAAATTGTTTACTTTGATTGAGCCAAAATAAATTTTGGACAAACATTATTAATTTTGATTATTTAGATGTTTTGATTATTCCATTGGATACTCTTAGAAAGATTAAAATTTTGGAGAGTCTAGTCAAACTTGAAGCTACCGAACCAGCCAACATTCAAAAGGCTTTTGATTTCCTTTTTTGCTATCCAGCAAGGCTCCAAGATGTGTCGGTGGCTTGTCTTTTAGTTTTCAATCTCTGTTATTTAACCACTCATTGTTCCGGGGTGGAGACATTACAAGAAAAAACACGTTTGGCCACATCCAAAAACACCTTTTGGTGATAACTAAAAATGAGTTGTCACCGAATGTACACAATGGCGACTACAAATTTTAATGCTAGTCATTGAAAGTTTATGGGTAACCCATTAATGGCGGAGCCAAAATTAAATGTCAATGGGGTCAAATTCTCAAACCAGAATAATAGAACCCAAAAAAAATGCCAAAATGCGAAATAGAAAATATTTACAATTGATCTCTCAAAAGATACACTGAAATGTCAAACAAAAATTAGCTTAGATATACAATCAATAATTGCGTCAACAACCGACCACAAAAAGCTACACTTGAATGCCAACAAAAAGTAGTTAAGCAGATATCAATTTAAAAGCTACAACAACGTTTACAAGTGACCATGGCGATTTTTAATTATTTTGAAATCGTAGAATAATAGCCTTATTTTGTGATACTATTAAAAATCTCCCTCTCTCAATATACACAATCAAGCTATCATGCAACAATTGATCATCTATTCGGTTACGAAGTCAATTCTTCACAATCTTCGTGTCAGAAAAATGTTTTTTCTACTGTAGCTCTTGCAACAGGTAAAAGTAGAGTCATAGTCAAAAGCCTAAAATCAACGGATACCCTATATCTTTTCGGGTCTCAACCATCTTTCGAGAAACATCACCAATTCTTTTCAAGTTTGAAAACTCGACACTAGACTAAACATCATGATGAAATTCTCAAGTTGATCCGAAAGTACCAAAAGCTTAATACCGGAGAAGTCTTTTAGGATAAAATTCGGCCAAGCAGTTCAACTTCTTGTTGTCAAAACTTGCAAATAAGTTGGATGGACTTAGACATGCAACACAAAAGAAGCAACTCGGTGTTTACCTCATTAAAGCGATTATTTAGCTCTTGGAGTTGCATATCTATGACAATATACAACAACTCGACGCGATTGGGTGTGGTAAGGAGGGCAAGTAGTTGTGAAGAGAATTAGAGAGTTACAAGAAAAATTATTTAGCATGGTCAATGGTAGGGAGAAGGGCAAGTAGGGCAAAAAATACCATATACAAGGGGCAAAAATACAAAATTCTAAAATATTATACCTATCCTATTAAAATTTGACACCTCAGTGGGTTCAAGTGACCCTATTTGACCCCCTTGGCTCCGCCCTTGTAACCCATAATCTCCGCGCCAAAATGGACTTAAAGGTGCTGAATCTGCTGGTTAATTGCAGGACATGGTTTTAGAATGCTGAAACTTGTTGTTTAGGTGTGGAAATGTGTGTTAGATGCTCAAAATAACCCCTGTAGCTGCTAAAAATGAATGTTAAAGTGTTGGGTTCCATTGTAATGTCTGAATTTGAGCCGGAATGCTAAAAATGAATGTCCAAGTGCTGAAATAGTTTAATAAGAGTTGGAGTATGGCGCTAATTAACTATTGGGTATGACTTATAATTACAAGAGAATTTTTGAAAAACTAAGTTTTGTTGTTGCTTCTATGAGAACACAGTTGTTTTTGCTCGGATACTTTCCAAGGATATACGTAACTCCTTTTCTGTATATGAACTTAGGCAGCTCAGTGGGGCTATTGTAAAACTTCATCTACGGTGATCCTGATTATTGTTGAGTCCCCCAATTTAAGTTGAAAATGATAAAATTATTGATTTTTTGCATGTTTAGAATTACAATTTTCAATTAATTTTTCTTTATCTTGAATTGCTACATATTCTAGTATCATTGATGATATATTAAGTAATTATTCTTTTTCTTGCTTTTTTTTTCCAGGTGAGCGATGTAATGGATAGACTTGGATTTGGGCATTCAAAGATTTGATCTCCGCTACTTTTGTCTTGGGATATTATAATTGATTAGATACATATTTAATATGGGAATTTCTATTAGTTTTGAACAATAGAATTGATGAATGTTTTGTGGAACTTAATTGTGTGGATGGAATTAGCGGTGACTATATTGGCTTGGTGGATATAAAGTTAACGTTATGGTTTGCTTTGAAGTATGTAAATTGGTTTTTATATGAATAATTTCATGGGTCAATGATATTCTAGGTATATTGATTTGAAATAATTTCAGCTAGCATTATATGCTGCTCTCATTTGGTATCACATGATGTGGGTGAAGGTTATTTTTGGTGACAAGGTATTGGTATGGCTGAAGCTTATTTTTGGTGACAGGGTATTTTTATGGCTGAAGGTTATTTTTGGTGAGAGGGCATTTGTCTTAGCAGTATGTATTGTTACTTTCAGTGACTACAGGTTGTGGCAAAAGAAGAACATTTGGCCACATGCTTGTGGCAAAAAAATGCACAATATTTTTGGTGACAAGCTTGTTGCCAAAAACATCTTTCCGTGACAAGTATTCTTGTTGCTGAAGCATCTTTCCGCGACAAGCTGATTATCTTGTGGCCATTGACTTTTAGTGACATAGATTTGGCCACTATATTGGGGCATGTAGCCAAAGAGTAGAGGTGACAAAATCTCATCTTTTGGTGACTTTATGGATGTGGCCAAATGTGGTTTTTCTTGTAGTGAGGCAATCAGTGGAAGCATGACTAATGGTGGAGGCAATCATCAATGAACCAAGGAAATGCAATTTATTGCTGTTGGAGCAACAACTTTTGTGTTTGCGTGCGAACTTTATGCTTGTTGTGTAGAGTGGCTCCCTAAGCATAGGGCTTGGTCGGTTGTACTTGTATTATAATATCTCGGAAGTTCGAGGTCAAATCTACAGGAATGCAATGGAAGTAGTAGAAGGTTTGTTTCACGAAGGGTTTAAGAGTTAGGACGACCAACCTTTTGTTTTGCTTTGGTGCGGTTTATCTCTGACTTCTAATTTGAATCGAATGATTTAAACGAAAATTTAACTAAAGGCTAACAATATGGAGGATTTGAGCTAAACCTAAGAGAGGGAGGTAGAGAAAGAGTAATAGAGGCGATACCATAATAATACGGGGGTATCTTCACTATTTATAACCCCTAAAAATATCTTATAAAGTAATCAAAGTGACCCTAAGTTATCACAGACTTGGGGACAAAAATCTGCAGAAAATTGCTTCTCACATCGGTAGGAAGTTTTTGCTCTTACAGGTAGGAGAATCTTAGATCTTAACCTGGGCAGCGTCTGTTACTGGTAAGAGCAAAAGCCTCCTTCCGGTAGGACAATCTCGGATCCTCCATCTTGCAACTCCTGCCAGTAGGAGCAAAAACCTCCTACCGATACGGCCTGGAAATTTATGGCCATTTCTTCAAGCCTTGAACAAGACCTCAGCCGTGCAGGGTGCTCTTCTAGCCTTCTTCCCGCAACTTCTTGGGCTCGGTGGCGGCACGCCACATGATCTGAGGCTCTTGGCTTGCTTGAGCACATCCCAAAACATCCAAATGTCCCTTATTCATGTGATTAACCTGGAGCTAGACAAAAACACACTTTGGCGTAAAATCAATGGATTCAAGCAATCAATGCATTTGTGTAACAAAAGTGAGAGAGATGAGTCCCATGCATTATTTACACTACTGAGCAATGAAAGTTGGATTAAGTAATCAGAGAGATAAGTCCCATTATTTTCTCTGTTCGGTGGTTGTTTTAGAGATAAAATTATTCTTTGAAAATTGTATGGGACACCCATTGCAGCGTGTCTAACCTCGGAAATGCTAATTGCACAGCAGTTTTTCGTTTGAAAGGAGTCGCCACTTAGTTTTCTTTGAAAAACTAAGAAAAACAAAAGAAAACCAGAGATCTGTTTGAGGTTTTGTGGTTCGGGAGTTAGGGTATGGAATGGGGAAGGTGTTAGGCACCCCTTTCTGCCCAACCATGAGGTTGGCCTCTACTACTTTGATTCATTGGCTTAAGAAATAGTTTTTCTTGCATTGAAAAGAACAACACAAATATGCGAACAGACCATGTGATTCAGAGTTTAAGATCACCGCGGCTCTGTTATTAAACAACAGACCATGTAATTAACCAAGGATGAACCCACGGCCAATTCCACAGAGAGAAGGTCGTGATTTCACCACTACACCAGGATTTAAGAAAAAGATTTTGTAGTTTCTGGACTCCTCTCGACGAGACAAATCTAACAAGTACAAAATTATGGTCAAACCAAATATTTTTTTAAATAAAGCCAAAATACTTGGATTATTGGCCAATAATCCAAGTATTTTGGCTTTATTCAAAAAAAAAATTGAGTTTTGGCTATAATTTTGTACTTGTTACATTCGTCTCATCGAGAGGAGTCTAGAAATTACAAAATCTTGATGTAAAACTAAAAAATGCAAAAAAAAATGAGTAAAGACAAAATAAATAATCCAATAATCCATAATCCGGATTATTAGCCAAAAGAGGCCTAAAGTGCACCGTTAAATCTGTTTACAATAAATGTAACAATACCATATTACTCTTCTTATCTTATTTATTTTATCTTTCCATATGTTTAATGTACACTTGTCCAATGCATAGATGAAGATATTAATTGAATCTCTTATCAACGTAACTAAAACACAAATTATCACTTTTTTTTTTGTTCTTGTTAATTTTTTTACTCTTGTTAGTTTTGAATTTATATTTTCTACTCATCTTGGTAGGAGGAATGGAAAAAGTAAAAAAAAAAAAAAAAAAATTGTCCAATTACAAACATAAAAAAATTCAAATAAAGTAAAAACTAATAAGTCAGAGCAATTTTTCTGGTATTTTTTTTCAGAAATTTTTTCAAGCTTGGTTCACATTTTCCTTTCTTTTTATATTCCTCTTGTGCAGATAGAAAGTATTTTTAAAAATATATCTATATAAACACCAGGGGTCAATTCGCACCAAGCTAAAGGGGGTCAAGTGAAGTTCTTCAATGTGTTCCGTTAGTGGTAGTTAACGGAGTAATCTATTGTCCTGGATCAAAGTAAATTTTTACTACAGGGTTAAAATCGAATCAATTGAAAAAGTATGGACCAAATTGACACAACCACCAAACTACATGGACTATTTTGAGTAATTTACTCTAATTAACTACTCCCTCCATCCCCAAGTGAGATTTCAGTATTCCACTTTGGATTGTCCTGTATTAACTATCCATTTTAAAAAGGTAGTAATAATTGCCCAATGGCACTAACAATACGGGGTTCGTTACAATAATATTAGATAAAGCCAAACTAATCATCTAACATTCCAAATGATCCACAAGGCAGTTAGTGTCTTTAACTCCCAGTGAGACATTTAAGTATGAGGCATATAGCAGCGCTCACAATATACTTAAGATTTATACCTAGATCTAGAATTAGACAGCTCAAAAGAGATTAAGTGTTGACCAAAGACATATGACAAAAAAAGCCTGGACGAACAGATGGATTCCAATCAAATATGAACACACCAATGAACTTTCAAAGCTACAAATCTTACAAGCCGCCACAAATTTCCCTGGCAAAAACATCATGTAGAGTAAAAGCTTTATTGACATGGATATTGTTGTGCAGCAACATCGTCTATGAAAGAACCGAATTTGTAGACAAAATATTAGTCCCAAGACGAAACATACTACTATCGTGAAAATGAGAGACAAAACTCTCACAAATTATGGAGAGAGGGAAGATAATCAAAAAAAAAAAAAAAACAAAAGTACCACGGCCCTCTCCTCCCACCGCAGTGCAAGGGTGTGAAGGTTTCAACGAGGAACGCGTACCAAATAGCTAGACCCCAACGATAATGGAGATTCTAGATCAATTTGTAAAATGTTGTTGCCGCCTCAAATTTCCTATTGTAAATCTATCAAGACTGTGCTTGATCCCAAATGGATGGTCAAATGTTGGATATTTGCTGAATTGAACTGAACTGAACTGAACTGAACTGAACTGAAATGTAAGACACAAATAAGAAGATGTCTTTGAAGAACCGAATCCTTCTTTTCTTGCTCATCGATTCTTTCTATTGTTTTCTGCAATACAATCTTGTATCACCTATCTATATCATGGCAGAACACGTATATTGTCTTTCCTGTTAAAAAAAATACAGTTAGCGTGTGGCTACTTTTGGCCATTTCCCCCAACTCCCAACTTTAATTGCAGATTAATTTATATATGCACGCTCTACTGTGATATGTGTATTGTTTCATCAATTAAATAAGCCTTTGCCTAGGAACGTTATCAATTTTTTCAAGACCTACTGGGAGAACGAGGACGAGCACTACTGGGCATGAATGAAGGATGAGGAGGATTAAGACGAAGTAAATAGTATGCAGCAATTATTTAGAAAGCTAGAATGAACGTACACATTCATTCTAGCTTTCTAAATTATTGCTGCAATTAATTTGCTGAACAATAATCTGTAGTTTTCTTTGTTCATGTCATTTTACAGCTTTAAAAAGGAGGGAAGGATAATGAGGAGCTACTGATGGAAATGGCACGACACTGACAGTGCAAGAAGAATTGACAAGGATAGGAGTACAAGGACGAGTCGTGAAAAAAATCCTTAGGCAATGCCTGGAAGGATCTCAATGGAAGGGGCATAACTTCCGCCAGCAAAAATCACTTTTGTGGAACCATCTACTAATTAAGTTTCACCTTTTGCTTCGCAGTCTTCTTCTTTTTTTTCCCTTCCCAGAATTTGGCATTTCAGGATTCCCAGTTTGGACTTCTTTTGCTTTACAACTCCAAAGAATAATTTCATGTAATGGCTGCAAAAAACTATGATGGCTTGACACTCGACTATCCTAAAATACTTCGGAGCAAAAGGCAATTCCCTTGAAGGTTTTCTTTTATGGGGAATTGGGACATAACAGAAATGCTAAAATTGCTTTATTGCATATCAAGAGTCTCATTTAGTTCTAAAAACATTATTCATATACAAGATTTTGGCTGCTTTTAGCAATCATTACGTACTTTGTTTTTCCTTTTTTGGGGTAAGGATTTTTCCAACTTCTGTAATCACGTTTATATGTATTCTTAATCAAGTTGTGGTATTTGATGCTTCTTGCAGGACCTGAAAGTAAAAACCATGAATACTTGCTATTTGAAAACTCTATATACAGCTGATGCAACAATGTGATACGCAGCTGTATGAGCAAGAGCCCTATATACAGCTGCAGTCAAACTACAAGCAACAGTGTGTTTCTTCTTAGCACACCATGAAACAAGATTAGGCCCTAACCAGTCGGGATTGGTGGAACGGCGGTCAGCATGGTCTCCTAACCAGTTGGCATCAGAGTATGCAACATGGTACAAAGGGTCAGGAAAAAAGTGCAGACCATGATGGAGAGTACCCTTTATGGAATGACTCAGATGAGGAGCATGCATAGGCCGACGAACTAGGTTGACAGGATATGAAAGTTCTGGTTGAGTAAGAGGAGGATATCGGAAACCTCCCCACGATAGTCCAAATTATGACCACATCTTCAAACAGGGGGATCTGAATGCACTACAACTGATTAGTAACAGTTGACGGAGAAGCACTAGGCCTACACTCTCAGCAATCCTGGTTTTGAGCCGGTTTGTTTCTCTCCCTTAGACACTTACCCTTTGTGAGCCCATGCATTTGAGCCTTTTGCATAAGGAAGAGGGGTCTTTGCAGTGCACATGGTGCACAACACTATGTGGTGCAGGCATCCGGTCGAACATTGTAAAAATACACAACTCGAATTTAGTGCACAACACTATGTGGTGCAGGCATCCGGTCGAACATTGTAAAAATACACAACTCGAATTTAATCTAAGCAATGGACAGTCTAGATTTACAAAGGATCAGACCACCCTAAAATACCGCATTGATTGGATTGTACTTGCGTAAACCCTTAAAAACACGTTTTAAACACATTGGACGGTTTGGATCTTGAAAATTTGATCGGAAAAGTGAACTATTCTTTGGCCTTTTTAATAAGGAGGGACTGAATATGAAGGGTAAATTTTATTTAGGTTGACGAAGATTATTTAATACACAAAATTGTCACATCGGCATGAAAACGCAAATAAACCCTGGATATGGAGATACTGAATTTGTCATATCCAAGGGACCAGAACTACGCTATGTCGGGACCCTTTTAACCTTAACAAACACACCGTTAGAGAATTCGGGAGAGTTTTGGGCAATTAGGGATAACATAGTTTTAATGCAACTATAATAATATTCACGTTTTGATCAACAAAACATGAAGATGTTCAGTTTTTTAGTATTCCCATCACTTTTTCGGAATCAGGTTAGTCAAAGATTAGCAGCTCAATCAAAACTAAGCTAAACTTGCCTCTCAACCAACGTGCCATCCACACCAAAACAAATAAGAGTTTCCCGAAAAAACCTGTTCGCTGGGCGCCTTATACTAGAAATGTTGTTTCCACCTAACGAGTGTAGGGTTATTTTACAGTTTCAGACTGGAAAATGTCACGGCTCTAGACAGAGAAATTTCATCCTTTGGAATTCTTGAAATGATGGCATCCAAACTACCATCGCTTCAAAGCACAAAAGTTTTCTAAGTCCCTCAACCTGATAAATGGCTTGCAATTGTCACCCTTTATTTCTCCGTCGTGACAATAAATTTCCAAGAATGCCTCTACTGCCAATGAGGTGGCGAGAGGAAAAGAAAAACAAGCAATGCACTTGCGAAGCAAAATTTTAGTTTGGAATCATCATTGGTGAACGTTGAGCCAAGTGAGATGCAAGACAACAAATCATCAGCAGTAATTAAACAACGGTTCCAACAATGGAAGGTGTACCATCGGAGAATATTAACAGAAGAACAAACTGATGAGCTCCACTTTTGCGTCCCTACTTTATCAGTGAATTGATAATTTCATTGGCACATTATTTGAAATCTCAAAAAGTATAAGCAGGATACTGAACCCGCACTGATGATTCAAAGGAGTGGCTGTAGTTGGTATTAGTAAACAATGCGGAACAAGATCGCTGATCCTTGCTTCTTCGAAGCCAACTTATAAAGAGCACAACAAATATCTCCATTCGATCGTGGACATATTTCCAAATTTTTACAATTTCATCACAAGCTAGAAAAGTAAATGAACCTGTTCTTCCTTCAAGCCAGACTGGGGAGCAAATGACCGGACTGGACCACAGCAACTTGAAGTAAACCACGTTCTTACAACGCTTTTGCTCCAAGGAATGACTGCATGCCAACACAAGAACTACAATAGTTAAAAAAAGAAATAATAAACTGGAAGGTATGTGTACGAAAAAGGCACTTGCACATGCAGTCATGCATTTATATTAAAGCTAGAAATTTTCACATGGTTCAAGGGATAGCCATGTTAAACAGAACAAATTTTTGATAGCATAAATTACAATGACCTCCTGTGAAGGTTTTGAAATGTACAGAGAATCCCATCACACTTGCAGGAAGTGTCTGGTGATGCCCAGTAGAGTAAAGTGTGTTCTTTACCATTTCAACTCAATTTCATTGCAATTGTATCCACTGTCCTAAAACCGATTTTCGAATTATCCAGACCTTGAAATATTTTAAGGTACAAGTGAGATAGGTCCTAGTGTGTTGGGGTTTACCTCCAAATCTTCGTTACATATGTATTGCACTTGCAAGCATCATTAAACTCAGAGTAAACCTGTATGAAACTGCCAACACAAAGTCACAAACAATAAACAGCATAAATATATCTATCACTCTCACTTTCCACAGGCCCAAAAATTATCATCTATTGATGGGTTTGAACTTTAAAGTGGCAAAGGTTTCACCTACCTTGAGGCCCGGTGGAGAACTTCCCGGTTTAACGGTACTAGTGCTGCCAAAGATATTGAATCCTGGTGGGTTTCCAGGCTTAGGGATCGCCTTACTTCCAAAGTTGAACTTTGACTTCTTTTCAGCAGGTTTCAGAATTTGGAAAGAGCACATAAGGGTTTCATCCACACTCATCATGGCACCAGCATTGTCAAACTCCCCGCAATAATTGGGTGCTGAAAATATGGTTACTAGTTGTCGATTAGCAAAAAACTCATACCCATCCTCTACAACCTGCAATTCAAAAAATGTAAAGAAACTTAAAACAAGACATCTTACTTTTCAACGTTCTAAAACCTATTAGGAGCCATATCTTCCAAGGTCTACAAGAATTGTCTCTAATAGCACAGTGCGCACCCTATGCAAATGGCAAAAAGACTGTATAAAGTATAAAAACATATGCATGTACTTCAAGGAGATCTACTTGGAACTTCGCATACTTTCTAGAGCATAATCCCACATAGAACTCATCAGCCTAGCATTAGTTTGGTTCTCCACTGTCAGACTAGTAGTGCAGGGGACATAAACCAACGCTCCATTTGTTTGACTCGATTACAAATCAATGGATACATGACTCCATATCATGGTTTTAAATCTCGGTATCAGTCGCGGTATCAGTATATCGGTATCGGGACATATCGGCGATACGTCTCGGGAATCGGCCGTCTCGGCCGTGAATTTTTTAAAATCATTAGAAATATGTAGAAAACTTGATTTTACACTCTCTTTTTTTCTCTCATTAGCATAATTAGTAATATTTTAACCAATCTTGGCACATATAATTGAACCAAACCACCACAATAAGGTTATAACACGAAAATAAGCACACCATAGAGTTCTTACAACACGCAATTAATTGGATATATTTTTCAATTATTATTAATTTGTTATACTTAACAAAAATTAAGTTATATGGTGGTTTTCTTGGTGTTGTAAATTATATCATTTTTCCTTTTTTTTGCTAATTTTTGGTTCACCGATAATTTTTCAAAATATTTGAGCTTGGTTTTTTTTTTTTTTTTGTGTGTATCGGCCAAGACAGATGCCGTATCGGCTGAGACACCGATACGTCTCAAGTAATGACCGAGACAGGGTGCGATTTTTCCTCGAGATATCGGCTTGTATCTGTATCGGAGGCCCCAAATACCAGTACGTATTAGCCGATATTTAAATCTATGCTCCATATGATACTAATCCAACTGGATTAATAGCAAGGGTACTAATAATACTGAATACCACATCCCAAGGGTGTGCATCCCATGTTTTGTAGGATAGGACATATATGTAATCCTAACCTTAAAAGTTCCAAACAAAGGATTCCCATGACTTAAGGTCCAATCCTATGCTTTAATCCAAACAAAAACAGGGAGTGATACTGCAAAGCAAGAGACTAGTGAATAGACTAAACTAGCAGGTGAACCTGGTGAGCACGGCAAATAAGATCCAAGTCATGCTTCTGCAGGAAATCGGTCACCCTGTCAGCACCAAAAGTATAAGAAACTCCCCGGTCATTCATTCCCCAACCTTTAACATCTTTACAGGGATCCGACCACAGAAGATCACAAAGCAAACCAGATTCGGGTACATCTGTTGGGCGTTGCAAATTTCTAATTTGATCCAAGTTGTGCAGATCAGGAGAAAGTCCCCCATGCATGCAGAGAATCTTTTCATCAATTAGAGCTGCCACCGGTAGGCAGTTGAAACTATCTGTGAAGATTTTCCACAACTTAACATTAAATCTCCTCTTACACTCGTCGTAAAACCCATATATGCGGTTTATAGATGCACATTCGTGGTTGCCTCTCAAGAGGAAAAAGTTTTCTGGATATTTTACTTTGTATGCTAGGAGAAGGCATATTGTCTCAAGGCTTTGCTTGCCTCTATCCACATAGTCCCCCAAGAATAAGTAATTGGCCTTGGGGGGTAAACCACCGTACTCGAAAAGCCTAAGAAGATCAGAATATTGGCCATGAATGTCACCTGTGCCATGAACAGAGAACAAAGTCAAACGTACTCAGTATTCAGGGTACAAGCTATGCATTTTGTTAGTAGTTTGTAGGTCACTCATTAACCCTGTTTGGTAGCACTTATAATCGAATTCATTTAGCTTATTTGCGGTAAATATTACCAACTATGAATAATCACTTATTTGGATTTTCTAGCTTACTATTTGACCCAAAAAAAAAAAAACTAGATTATTTTAAGTTCCAATTTGAAGCTTTTTTTACTTATTTTAAGTTGTTATAACATGAATGGACAAAAGAACCCTAAAGTGAATAAGTTTTTCATACT
Organism: Vaccinium macrocarpon; assembly: GCA_022606695.1. Taxonomy (NCBI): domain Eukaryota; kingdom Viridiplantae; phylum Streptophyta; class Magnoliopsida; order Ericales; family Ericaceae; genus Vaccinium; species Vaccinium macrocarpon. Next base: position 8,144,559 of record CM040177.1, on the reverse strand, counting down.
CAATTTTGAAGGGCAATCTTGACATTTATGTTACAAAAAGCTATTTGCCAGCTTATTCAAGTAAACAGGTTAAACTATTTTAACAACTTTTAAAAAGCTATAATAAACAGTTCAACAACTTATTTTAATTTTTTAAAGCCCAAAATTTAGAAAGCTATAATCCAAAAAGCTAACTTATAAGTGCTAACAAAACGGGGCCGTCAACATGTTGACAACATCAAATGCACATTCTTTGGTAGGACAAATTGATCAAAAGGGATTGCTTTATAATGATCCAAATGACAGTCCTAACTGATAAGTGCTAACAAACAGGGCCATCAGCAGACAACATCAAACGCTAACTTATAAGTGCTAAAAAACGGGGCCTACAGCAGACAATATCAAAAGCTAACTTATAAGAGCTAACAAACGAGGCCATCAGCAGAAAACATCAAATGCACATTCATTGCAAGAACAAAATGACCAGAAGAGATTGCTTAATGATCCTAATGACAGTAAAACAAGCAAGTAGTCATCTTTGTGCCCATTCATGACAATTTCTCGTTGCAACCTAATATTAGTGATAAATTGATGAGCCCCATATGTTCCCCAGTAAAGGATTTGGAATGCAATTCTGCCTTTTAAAGTTAACATATTTATGTGGTCCTTTAATTCATGGTAGTGTCATAACTTGTGAAAGCTAATCAAAAAGGAGACCTAACCGCAAACTTTGTCCTCAATGATGTATAACGTGTATGAATGAGGAGTCTTTGAATTAAATATGTTTTTCATTCTCGATAATTGGCTTTGGTTTTCTTGAAAGAACTAAAAAAAATACATCAGTATACAACCAAAAAGATACACCAAACAAAATTTTCCATTGAAAAAAATAAAAACAGAAAACAGAAAATATTGAAGCAATGGCAACGAAGTTATCATCTCAAATAATTACCCTTTTAGCTTTTTTATGTGCAATAAAACAAGCTAAAGAGAAAAAATTCTTCAAATGAAAAGTGGGTATTGTTCCAGAAACTGACTTACTATGCATTGTGACACAGGTCATCCTCCCATAACACATAACTCAAAAACCCAATTAAGTCAAAACTTCTGGAACAACGCCTAAATCAATACAGAGGCTCAAATAAACCAACTAAAAAAAAAACCCAAAACACGAATCAACAAACACAACATGAACGAGAGATTGGCTTTGTTAAGAAAGAAAAAAGAAACAGTACCACAAATCTTGATGGGTGCTTCAAGTTCCAAGAGATTAGGCTGTGCCACGAAAATCTCCTTAGAAAATACACACAGCTGGACTACCTCCGACTCCGCTAGCTGCACCTGCTTCCCTGGTCGCCCTCTCACTTCAAGTAGCCTATTGATTATGTCGTCAAGAAGAGAGCCATCCATGTCTTCTTTTATGTATAAGGAGAGAGAGTCAATTGCCAAGAACAAAAATGATTTGTGTTGTTCGAATTGTTTGAAACATTTCTTGGGAATTTGGGGGGCATTCAAATGACAAACAAAGTGGGGAATTCGGAACTTTTCAGCTGAGAGAGCGAAAACAGAGAGGAGGGTTAGAATTCTCGAGAGTGATCGAGAGAGAGGGCGGGGTGACCTAGGAAGTGGAGAGGTTAATTACAGTTTGCCTCTTGTAGTTATTTTAATGACACTTTGACGCTTTGCCTCTTTAGAAATCTCATTGCAATACATAAACAATACATATATCTGTAAAACAAGATAAGCACAGACAAATAATTTTAAGATTACGTACAAACAAATCTGCAATATGAAAATAGGTATAAAAAAAATTGTTAAATTCGGAACGGCAAACGGATATACTCACCGCGTCTCAATATTTGTTGTCCACTTTCATTATTTACGACACCTCAAAAAATTATTAATTTTTAAAATATACTCCATCCATCCCAATTTTATAGTCCCTCGTTCTATTCTAACCGGATAAAAAAATAATTATATATTTCAATCGGTAATACATTTTATATGCAATGTGGATCTTGTTTGATAGATCTTGATTTAATCTAATAAACAAAGTATTCAAAATCACCTAAAACATTGCAAATTATAAGATATAACACTTTGAAAAGTGGAATGAACTCCCTAAAGGAACTATAAAATTGGGACGGATGGAGTAATATATTATTATGTATATCAAATATAGATGTTGTTTCAGAGATCTTGATTATTTTTATTAAAAAGAATATAATCATAGAACACATTATAGATTGAGGAAATATAAGCAATTTACAAATAGCACACTTGCACATAAATGGACAAGAAATTTAGGCTGAAAGGAGTGAAATTTATGTCTTTTAATGAAATTTTAGTAACTGGACAAGAAATTTAGAACGAAAAGAGTAATATTTAAGTCTTTTAATGAAATTTGAATAAGAATATAAGTTATTTGAAGTACAAATATACTCCTTCCGTCCCAAAAAGATCCATATTGATTAAGAAAGATCTCAAACAGATTTATCAAATAAGATCTATATTGATTAAAAAATTATTTTCACAATATATTATTTTTTAGGTTGACAATTGCACATAGGTTCGTGAGGGACCATCTTTGTAGGACTGAGGGAGTAATATTTAAGTCCTCTAATGAAATTTGAACAATGATATGAGCTCTTTGAAGTTTTGAGTGAACGGTCTCCATTCTGCATCAACCTCTCCACCCATCTCTAAGTCTGCGTAAACTTTCATGATAACGGAAATGTGTTTTGGCAAAACAATTGAGCCTGGTAATTTTTTTGTCCTTATTCAAAAAAATTCGGCATTTGTCAATGTTGCATCAATTTTTGGTTTATTGGTTCATCTCAATGAGTGAAATCTAAAAAGAAAAAAATTATTATCAAACTCTTACATAAGTTCACTAAAGACAAAGATAATCCAAAATAGACAATTTCGATTATTTTTGTCTTTAATCACAAAAAATTAGTTTGGTTAATAATTTTTTTAATTTTTAGATTTATCTCGTCAAGACAAACCAATAATTCACAAAAATTTGATTAAAAAAAAAAAAAAATACTGAAAAAATTGAATCAGGAAAAAAAATAATTTAACTTAATTATAACACTCCTATCGAAAAAAATTAGTCTCAACAATTTCTTTTTCTCCAATAGACATAGAGAGAGGGGGAGAGGAAATTGATTTTCATATCACCCACGCTCCTTTTTTTTTTTTTATTCATGTAAGTATATTATATTATCCCTTGATCTATGAAAAAGTAAACTAACCAAATGGTAAGATGGAAATTTCATGTGAATAAAAAAAAAGAGTTTGAATGGCAAAAATTAGCCATAATTTTCAAACTCCCTTTCTTATCACCCACGCTCCTCTTTTTTATTTTTATTCATGTAAGTATATTATATTATCTCTTGATCTATGAAAAAGTAAACTAATGAAATGGTAAGATGGAAATTTCACATGAATAATAATAATAATAATAATAATAATAATAGTAGTGTGAATAGTAAAAAAAATGAGTGCAAAAATCAGCCCTAACTTCAATCTATAAGAAAATCGAAAATATAATAGTTGCAGCGATTGCTGACTTCCTCTTATCACTTTAGTTGACATTTTGACTTTTCTCTCTCCTCTCTCTCATGTTCTGCTGCTATAGAATTAGCTTCAAACTCCAAAGTACAAGGGTTGACTAATATATAGGTTTTGTTCGTTTTAGTTTTTAAAAATTGGTTTTCTTAATTATTATCAATTATTACTTTTATTTTTAAATATTATTTTTATTTTTCTCTCTATCTTTCTTCAATCATTAATATTTATTTTTTAGTTATTATCCTTATTTCTCTCTCTAATCATTACAAAAATTAAAATTCAAACCAAACACAACCGGAGATTCTAACCACTACTTGAGACATCCCAACTACCCACGAGAATTTTGGTGTGTGTATGGGATCACGTGACAGTATTTGGTGTATTCTGATCGTTCAAAAATATTTTAAACAGTCTAGAGGAAATTTCTTTTGGAAAGAATTTATTCAAAATCTGCATCATTGATTATTGAAATGAACAACCGTGATAGGACGTTCCGGGTACCACGATACCCTACACCCACCCAAATTCTTTAGTTGACTTTGAAGTTTGAATACTTTAGCCATTACTTTACTAATTTGCTTATATAAACCCACCATCTCATCACACCATCAATCCATTAACTCAATGGACACTCTTTCTTGCTTGTTTCTCTTTCTTGCTTGTTTCTGGTACTGCTCATTCACAGCACCCCTTTCCAAATTTATCTAACCAGCATTAACAACATTGGTGCAGAGGCACGAGCTTTAGATGTTGTACCTCATGGGGAATTAGCTGCCGAAGCTTCTTAGAATCGTATCGCCCGAACAAGTTTGGTTGGACAGGAAAGCATGATTTTGTTTAGAGTTGAAATGTTAAGGATGTATCTTTGCAAAAAAAAAATGCCCCATAGGTTATTGTAATAACAAAATAGGCCTGTCATAGACCGGATGTATGTGATCCGAACCCGATTCACCTTAAACGTGCTCTGTATCCGATCCGAATTTGAATCTTGCGAATATAATCTGAATTTGGTAAAGATATAAATAATAATATTACTCATCTCTCTAATACTTTAAGTTATTATATGAGTTGGTGGTAAACAATCTAACAGTGTATTATAGCAGACAATAGGTCATGTGTTCGAACATAACCGCTTAACTAATGATTAAAATTTACAATTGTTTAGCCTAGTTATGGAGAAGAGTTGTCTGACTACACGTAAGGGAGCATGTTAAGGATATAAATAATGAAGTTACTCATCTCTCTAGCAACTTAAGTTTTTAGATGAGCAATTTCAGATGAGTTGGCGATTAACAATCAATCTCAAAAAATCCAGTAACCAAAAAAAAAAGAAAATACCCTTTGATGATTGCACAATTCAGAGTCAGGATTTTTATTTTTTTTTTGAAAATGTCAAGTCATTCCATTACAGAAAATGCAGTACAGATTTCATCAAAAACAAACAGGAATGAACCAAAACTATCAAAATCTAGACGGTGGCACCCCTATCCGAGGCAGACCAACAATCCATTTTTTCATCAGATTCGGATTCTATTAGTTTTTTTTGGTTACCGGATTCTTTGAGATTGATTCAGTGATGGCAGCAGAATGTGTCCCACTTGTTGCAGTTTGTCGAATTTCTGCATCCCGGCCGTGAGCCTTTCACCAATCGAGGAGACAATTCTCTTTGGCATACAGAATGTCCAAGAGCACCGAAACCACCCCTGAAAAGTTCAAAATTAATCATATGAAAAAAAAAACCCATGTTACATAAATCAAGGTCATTCACATTAAGGAAACACCTTAGTCATCAAATAATGAAGGTTCGAACATGTCAACACAAAATAAAACCAATGGTAGTAAGACATAATTGCAAAAAATAATAATTAGCAGTATACGCAATATAATCTTGCTATCGGGTACGACTGTTCTAAGAAACCATGTTATTTTACGAAAAAGCCACCCGTTGTTTAGATACACAAGCTTATTCTAATTCTTAAAGGGCCTACTTAGAACTCATTTTCACATCACTAGGATGTTCACGAAGCGGTATCCAACGGTTCAGGTGTCAACATCCACGAAGCGGTGTCCAACCGTTCAAGTCTCAATGGTATCATTTATTCAATGTCGGCTCAAAACTTTTGGGGGCCTAAAGCGAACTTCCAACATGGGGCCCTTAGTATGTTCGAAACAAAAACTATTATAACATAAGATTTACATGAACAGGTGACAAAATTTCAAAATAATAGAGTATGCTCACAAGACCCATATTTTTGGAATAACTTATAAGAAAAAAAATTAGGTCCTTTTCTTAACTACATTTTTAAAAAATTATAGAATTATGATAGTTCGTTTGACTATTTGATTTTTAATCTTTGTAACAAAAGAATTAAATCAACTGCAACAAGGGTCACTTAGAGATTGTTTTTCGATTGTGTTATATTTCAAAATTAGTGAAACAGTGATGAATGTATATACTTTTATCATCCCAAGAAAGAGGAAAAAGGAAAAAAAATTATAAAAGGCAATGGTACTTCACTTCAAGACCTGAACACTAAACTTTGTATAAGTTAGGATAATTTTCATGCCACTAATACCAAAGACTTGGTATGTTTAAAAGAAGAGGAATTTAATTATACATAGAGAATTTGAAATATATGGGGCCCCTAATTTGGCCAAAATTTTGGAGACCCGAAGCAGTTGTTTCTTCTGATTCCCCTCTAAGCCGGCACTGCATTTATTATGCACCCACTTCACAAGAAATTTCGGTTCCATGGTGTCGTAGAGGGCCACCGAACCCCAAAATTCGGAGACATCTCATAGCAGATAATCTTTTTTTTGTAATAACTAAACCAATCTTTATTAGAGCATCCTTATCAGCCTATCCAAAATTTTTACCAAATTTAACCTCAAAAACACCTTTTATAAATTAGCAAGTCATTTTATTAATTTTATTAAAAATTCATAAAATCAGACTCTCTATTTTACGTTTATTATATTAAATTATTCCTCTCAAATCTATAAAAATAAAAAATAAAAAATTCTCCCTATAAAAGCTGACCTACCCCAGTTCCCCGCAGAAAATTAAAGACAAGTGGACCACGTGTCAATGACCTGACCCACCCTAGTTCCCTCTCTCATGTTCCCCTCCCTCTCTCTCTCTTGTGACGCACCGTACCCCAACCGGAAGAAATAATAAAAAAGAAGTGGTGCATAAACAGTACCACATCAAATTTGGTGCGGTACTGTAGCAAAAATGATTCGAAAAGTGAGAATAGAGCGGCTCATATGGGGTGTTTTTGAGAGTTTGACTTCCTATTTTAACTTAAAAGTTTAAATAGCAGGTTTGATAAGAATGCCCTTGTACTATATGTGAAAATATACCAATGCACAGGACATTATTGCGCTATTTTGTAGATTCATAGCAACTTCAGCCTTTGCTCTTTTTTCATTTCAATTCAAAATCAACTCCACCCATTGACTCAAACTTCTCAAACTCTTGTCAAAGTGCGTTCTCACTCATATATTTACTCGGGCTCGAATCATTACCCAAATTTTGGAAGACTATTTTGTGCCGCTCAAATTTTCAACCATACCATTAATTAATTAAGCTATTACTCACTCGATTTATGCTTATATTTGTGTTGTCCGTTGGTCCTCAAAAACTTTAGTCAAATTTGAGTAAAAATACCAATTAAGGGCCGGAGATGCACTTATTTGTTAAATTTGAATTAATTACTAGGTTAAGACTCGGCCAAGAGAGTTCAGGGCAACAAAGCAAAGTCCACCAAGACTCAAGCTTCACAATCCAAATTAGGGTTCAGAGTTGGGACAAAAAGGGAATTCTCATGTCCGAAACCGAGGCAGCCGCTGTCTCCTTGACCCTGAGAAGAAATTTTTTCAGTGCAGTGCGAGCGGATTCCACGTGACACCTTACGTGGTACCCTACACGCCCCATCACAGCGCAATGGGTGCCGCAACTTGGCCCTAGGCGCCGAGGCCCCAGGAGAGTAGTTGGAGTGCGATTGGTGAGTCGTTGGCCAGTAATTGAATCTGAGCCAACAACTTTTTGGGCTCATCGTCCCTCGGTCAGTCCTTGCTGATAAGCTTATGCTCAAGTTTTTGGACTTTGGAGGAGGGTTTACCATAATGTTGTGATCGAAGATATATATGACACGTAACTTAAACTATTTGGACCAGGCTAAGAATAAACTTAGTCACAAAAATTCGTAATCACCACAAAAACTAGTAATTAAGCAGCAAAAAAAACTTGTACATTAGAGCACAAAAATTAATAAATAACATCTTGAAAATTCATAAACAACACCACAAAAATTCAAAAATTTGAGCCATCTTTTTTTATCTTGTGCCCTCCTTTTTTTTTTTTACTACAACATTCATAAACACAACAAAAATTCGTAAACGTAACATGAAAATTCGTAAAATAAATCACCACAAAAATTCATATGTTGGGCCACAAAAATTCGTAAAATGAGCCACAAAAATTTGTAAAGGGGTGTTTACCAGATACTTTTCCAAACCGTGAAAGGCAAAAGAAATATGGCGAAATATGATTGTCACAAGGTTACGGTGTCAACATAGTTCGAATGTTAGCTTTGAGTTTTAATGATGTTGTACACTCGTTCCTTTTAGTCATTGTATTATCTATTTTGATTAATTAAATCTTTTTCTGTTGATCAAAGAAAAAAAAAGATGGTGAAAACTATATATTAATGGGGTGTTTCAGTAACAAAAAAGAGGTTTTTCAAAAACCAAGACATATCATTCTCTCACAATATATCACGTAAAAAATCGTAAAAAGTCAATTTATTTTTTAAAAACTAGCTCAGTGGAACACTTCCTAAGACCATAACTCAAATAGATCCACCAATACATGGTCAAGAAAAGAAAGAAATACTGGTAACTTGACCTTTTGTTGATGTTGAACAACCCACATAACAATCATAAGATTTCAATCATTTCAATTTTCAACATCTTCAACAAGAGAGAAAAAAACAACGTGTGTAACCCTACAATATTTTTATGTTGATCATTCATGACCATGTACCAACAGTACTACTAGTAGTACTCTCAGACAAACTCAAAAGGTCCTCCAAATAATCAGCCCCCAAGTCCTCTAACACCACCACATTTTCCAACCTCAACCGATTCTGATGATCTCTCTCTGCTACTGAACCTTTCTTCTTCCCCTTCCCTGCTTTCCTCTTCATGTAGTGTCTCTTCTTCAGCGCCAAAACCGGCGAACACCCTTCATCAAAACCGCACTTCATCTCTCTGAGGGACTCGTAAGCCACCTCCGCTGGAAAGTTGAGCACCGCATTGGCACCGCGCATCGCAAATGCCGCTTGGTCGTAGGCCAGAGCTGCTTCCTCGGCGGTGTCGAATGTCCCCAACCAAACCCTGACACCGTTCCTTGTCGAGTCTCTTATCTCGGCCGCGAATTTTCCCCACGGGCGCCTCCGAACGCCTCTGTGCGTAACTTCCTTGATGGAATCTCCGTATGCTTCTTCTGAGCAAACCTCCTCTTCTCTGCCTCGAACTGGACTCGAGGAGGTGGAGGAGGTTTCCGTTAATGAGTCAGTGCTTACTTGGCACTGATTCATTAACTTGTTGATATCTGCTTCTGCCAGGACTCCGAAGAGAAGCATCTCTTCGGAGTCATTTTCATTGAATGGTAGGGTTTCATTGTTGAACTCGAAAACATTAGTACATGTCATGGAATATTCCTGTGAAGTGCAGGAAGTTTGGGGTGAGAATTGAGGATATGGGTAGGGGAAAAAAGAAGAATCCATGAATGGGTTCAAGTGAATATTCAAATATCGAAGTTATGTTTTCTTGAATGAGTCTTTGGTGATATGACAAATAGTATAAGCATAAGCCTTTATATAGCCGCACGAGGGGGTGTACTACTGTTTTCTAAAGGTGATACACTAGTTATTTAATTATACTCAAAACATATTAATTTGTTTTTTAAAGATAATATATATTAAAACATGATAAGGGGTGGATGCATGCATGGACATTTGTGGGGCCTATAATTGGATTTATAATTGATAAAAAAAATTAAGAAAATGATAAAAGAAGCTTAGTGAGCTTTTGTGTTAAAGTTTAAAAATGTATTGTGTAAAATATGAATAAAAGCGATGAAAATGTATTGAAAAATATAATAATTGTATTAAAAGACATATTTTTTGTCTTTTTCTGTGCTCTATGAAAGTTTTGTAGGCTTCCGTTAGCAAGCCGGGAAATGTTATACTTCAGCAATTGTAGAGATACATGCATGAACAATTGTGGGGCCTATAACAGGATTTATAGTTACTAAAAAATACTAAAGATAAAGTAGGGTTTATAGGGGCACGTGAGTCAAAGGCTCGTTTGGGTATGGCGGCCGGGTCAGAGGTGAATACGGAGTGACGTGGGGTGTGTTGATTTTGTAATGGGGGCATTGCTTATTTTTGTTGGAGCCTAGTATTATTTTATAGGTAAATTTGATTTCATAGGGTCCACATGTGTCCATATGGCTGTTTTATATAAGTAGTGGCTGTGTCACTAATTAAACTTGTTGGTCAATTTTAGTGAAAATTCCGTTAACGCGATCATTGTTTTTGACTAATAGTACAGTTTTATTCAAACACCAATGATCATCTTATTGGGATTCCACTCCACTCCGTGTGGGCTAATTGGGCTTAGGTCCAAAGGGAGTGGATTAAGGTTTTATCTTGTATTTCTATAAATACTCATAGCCTTGTTTATGAATAGTGGTGGTAGCACAATGTAGAGAGAGAAACAAAGAGTGTAAGAGGGGAGCCAGTTGTGGCTCTCCCGGAGAGAGAGATACACGAGAGAATTGGTGAGGTTTCATTATTGTGAGATGAGAGTGTGAGTGTGTAATACAAGATCACGGATTTCCTCCGGATTATAATGAAACCCCCCTCCCCGTGGATGTAGGTCGGATTTGGCCGAACTACGTATATTGTGTGTTGTGTTTCTCTTGTTTTTACTGCTTCTGTTGCATGTGGTGCGTTGTTGGAATCCTTACAACTGGTATAAGAGCTTTGGTTGAAGCACCGAAGAGTGCAGAGCAGTCGAAAAATCACTCGAAGGCCATTGGAGCACTGTTTGAAGCTTTGGTTGGACAAAACAGGTGACGAAACTTGTTTTTGATCAGAGGGAAAGCTGCAACTCTCAGAGACGAGTCTAACGGAGTGCTCGGAGTCAATTTTTGTCACCGGAGAGGGTCCCACGGGTGGTCTGAACAGAGGCGAGCGGAGGCGAGTGGCGGATACAATGGGGTTCTCGTGAAACGTGATCAAATATGATTTTTGAGCACAAGGTTTTGTAGCTCTCGAAGGGACGATCACGGGGGTACTTGAACCGTCGCCGGAGAATGTCGGACGCGCCCGCACGCGCCGGAGAAAGATCGGCGCGTCAGATCCCGCGCTGGCGTGCATGCCACACGCGGAAGGCTCTGAAAGATGACCACGTGGCGCCAGATTAGCAGCCACGCTGATGACACATCGGATGCTACGTCACAGGTCAATGCCACGTCAGCAAAGGGTCAGAAGGCTCAGGGTTCAGGGTTAAAGAGGTCAAAAGTGTCAAAGGGATCAGAGGTCAGGTCAAAGGGGTCAGACCGGTGCTCAAAGGCGTCAAACCGGTTCAGACCGACGGTTCATAGGAAAGTCAGACCGGGTTCAGATCGGATCAGACCGGATAATTGTCCGGAAACAAACCAGATTACGTTTATTGGCCTGTTTAGTGGGATTTGGACCAGTTCATGGCCGGTTCGGACTTGTTCCCGACATGGTATTTTGTTCCGGATCCAACCATGCGCTCTGTTTTTTCATGAAGAGGCTCGGAAGCAGGTTTTGTTGCTGGATTGAGCCGGATTTAGACGTTCGGAGGCATTTCGGGTTATGAGGAGGCTGATCCTAGCTAATTGGACGGTTCTGGATTTACTGGTGGGCTTCGATTCGAGTGATTCGAGTCAGATTTTGCAGTCCTAAACACATCCGGAGAGATTGAGGATGATCAAATGTGGTAAGGTCAATCGGATGGGATGTTGTTGAGACGGACGCAGACCAGGGATGATCAGTCGCGTTTGGCAAGCAGGGATACACTCTTTCAGGTTATTGCACGCTGGTTAGGAGTGCATGGAGGCTTGTCTAGTTAGTGATAACAGGCGCTTGCAGGAGCGATGATTTTTGGGAGATCTGATGGGAGTCCAGGGGGTGTTAAGAAGGCCGAAAATGGAACATGGATGGACTAGGAGGTAGGATGAGACCCAGGAGAGCTGATGGAGAGTGGTGAGGAGACCAGAATAGTGGCAGGAGTGGCGGATAAGTGACAGATTGGTGACAAAGAGGCGAGCAGAGTTGGATTGCTACACACCAGGAGTATTGGACAGACTTTGCAGAGATCGGGGGTTGACCGGAGCAATCGGATGATTGCGGATTCGCGGTGTTTGAGCCGTGGTGATCAGTCGGAGAAGCTAGTGAGCAGGGATACATTCTCTCAGGTGTTGCATCTTTGTTTGGTGGGTGCGGATGCACTTGTTTAGTAATGACACATGCGATTACTAGAGTGACAGGTCGGAGTTGGTCAGCAGTGATCGGAGGCAGTCTGGTTCAATTGGATTTGAAGACCTACCATCAAGATTTGCAGTTGTGATTCGAGCTGCATTGGATTGGATGATGGGTCACCATACATGTTTGTAGGAGTGCAGTGACAGTTGGAGTTGATGTCAGGCATGGTCAGGCAGTATGGGTGTTGTGACGTGAGCAGGGATGACGACCATTGCGGATGCACACAGGATGAACGTGAGATTGTACCGAGGTGTCGCGACCGGGATGGTACTGGATGCGCTGGGAGTCGAATCAGGAGTGTGTACAATGCTAGCTAGCAATGGGGATGCAATTGGTTGTTCAGGATATGTTCATGGAAGCTCCAGACAGAGGGATTGAGATGAAGATCAGATGATGCATACTAGTATTCTCTTTCTTCTGTGTTTTTGTGGCGGATTATCTTTCCAGTTATGAGCTCATGTAGTATGGAGAGATGGAGTCACGGATTATGTCCTGTGATTGGGCATGAGCATTTGGGTTTTGGATGCCCAGATGCCGGGCACTTGGTTAGGGAGTGCATGATTGTGATCAACCGCGGAAGATCTGGCTTGCAAGGATACATTCATTCGAGTAGTGTGCCCGGTTGGGGTGCGGATATGCTTGTTTGGGAATGACACAGGCGCCTGTCAGAGCGGTAGATCAATTTGAGCCACGGATATCTAGGAGGATTTGTTCCATCCCGGATTCATGAGAGGTGTATCCCGATTTCGGGGTGCAGAGGTGCTCGATGGGGGATGCAGTGTCAAAGAAGGAGTCAGCCTCATTGCAGATGGTGTGTGAGATCATTTGGAAGAGTGAGCCTCTGGTGTGTGCAAAGGGTTGCTGCATTCTCTTGATAGGACAGGATGCTAGAGTGGCGGAATGCGGCGATGAAGCTGCGAGCGCTTTTGTTGGTGAGCGCATACACTTTGAGTTTGAGGTGTGCAAGTGGAGGCATCCTAGTTGAGGGGGTGCGGTACTTGGACGAGTGGAGGCCTTTTTTTTGTAGGAGATACGGTACTCGGGATTTTCTGATTGGCTGCTGAGTTTGGTTTTGCAAGGATACACTCTTTCGGGTTTATGTACTCTGTTTGGTGGTGCATGGATGCTTAACTGGTTTGTGACAGGCGCTTGCCAGAGGTAGCTGGTTGGAGGAGGCGACATGGGGGTGTTTCAGACGACATTGCCCACTCGGTGTGGAGGGGGTGATTGTTGGGATTCCACCCCGTGTGGGCCAATTGGGCTTAAGCCCAGAGGGAGTGGATTAGGGTTTTATCTTGTATCTCTATAAATACTCATAGCCTTGTTTATGAATAGTGGTGGTAGCACAATGATGTAGAGAGGCAAAGAGTGTAAGAGGGGAGCCAGTTATGGCTCTCCCAAAGAGAGATACACGAGAGAATTGGTGATGTTTCATTATTGTGAGATGAGAGTGTGAGTGTGTAACACAAGATCACGGATTTCCTCCGGATTATAGTGAAACCCCCCTCCCCGTGGATGTAGGTCGGATTTGGCTGAACCACGTATATTGTGTGTTGTGTTTCTCTTGTTTTTACTGCTTCTGTTGCGTGTGGTGCGTTGTTGGAATCCTTACACATCTATTGCTCTTGTGGCATTGTTGCACGTAGGTTAGCTAGAAAACTGGATGATTGGAAAGTTGTGAAACACCGGCACTTCTAAAACACTTCTAAAGGTTGTTGTGTTGAGGTATTGGACACGGGAACACATATTAGACAAATTATGTGGCGTGTCTCTTAAATTAAATTATTTTTTGGAGGAGGGGACATGTGGTGGACATGGCATAAACATCTCTCTCTCTCTCTCTCTCTCTCTCTCTCTCTCTCTCTCTCTCTCTCTCTCTCTATATATATATATATATATATATTTGTGTGTGTGTATGTTTATATACTTTCATTGCTTTACGGGTATATATCTTACTTCTATATATGTATGTGTACTAGTATGAAACTTACATCTATAATTCAAATTAAACCAAACATGAAACTTTAGTCTCATTCGGCTCCTTTATGAAAGATGGAAAAAGTTCTAGATCTAAGATGTGAACGAAATTATCTAAAAAAATTCTAACTATAACACCTATGCTAGTTTTTTGTCTGAATAAATTCAAAACGGCTTGTTTTATGGATAACTCCTCTAGAAGAATGTGCTTCTAACAATCTTTCTAGTTCCTTCGTTCTCTAGTTCTATATTCAAAAGAATCCAAAGGAAAAGGACTTTGTTTCCACCGAGCTCAAACAATATGTCAACGTCTCTAGTAAACCAAAGACATCGTTTAATAGCTGTTTTGCTTCAATTTCACAAAGCAAAATTTGAAGCTTTAGGCCTCCTTTGGGTAAAAAACCAAAAACCGGTTTTTTTAAAAACTATTTTGTCCTTATTCAATTTTTTTTTTTTGCATTCGTTAGTTTTGCGTCAAGATTTTGTGGTTTCTGGATTCTTCTCGATGAGACAAACCTAACAAGTATAAATTTATGATCAAAACTCAATTTTTTTTGAATAAAGCCAAAATAGGTCCAATAATCCAACTATTTTGGCTTTATTAAAAAAATTGAGTTTTGACCATAATTTTATACTCGTTAGATTCTTCATCCATGTATCCTTGACCTAGTCAATTGGATATACCAATACATAATAGTGTAGATATTTTACATACACGTGTGGCCACTTTTTGGGTCATATCATTGTGCAACATTTTTTTTGCTGGTTTATCATCGTGGAGTGTGGATTGTGAATTTTTTTTTATTTTTAAATGTGGGTGGAATGGGCCCCGCTTTGATTCCACGTAGAAACTCTATATCCATTTCAAAGCCAATTGGCAATGAGTGGAGAGGTCCCAACATATATTAAGTGATCACCTATTCCACTCCTAAGCAATGTGAGACAATATTTCTTAACACATAAATGATATATTTATATATAATTATTTATTTATTTATTTATTTTTGTAATGTCCACTGTCGTATTCGTGTCCATTTTTTAGAATTTCTATGTCCCAATTTTGTATCTGTGTTGGTATCCATGCTGTATCTGGAAAGGATATTGATGAAATTAATAATGGCTAATTTGACGACCAACGACAAGGAAAATGAAAGAGTGGTGAAATTGATAATGACAAATTTGGCGACCATGGAGGAGGAAAATGAAAGAGGAAGGGGTCTACCACATTTAGGCATGACAACATCACCTGAACCAATGGTTAACCAAATAGAAACGAACCAATTGAGACGATTTGCATCTGATTTTTTAACCGTCGTTATGGTTTTGATTTTTAGTTTGGAAAAATCGCCTAGTTCGGTTTTGGTTTCAGTCTTATATAATAACCGAACCGAAACTGAACCAAAACCAAGAAGGAATTGGCCTAATGATCACGGCCGAGACTTCAGAATTTAGTTCCTCCTAAAGTCTCAGATTCAAAATCTCTCAGAGTCTCAGTTGCTATCATCTTCTATGGGGGCAACTCATACAGAGTTTTGCTTCGGCTTCAATTGGACCCCGACTGGTAGACCGCGAGATTGGTCCGCAAAGATTAGTCCGTGTGTGCATATAAGCTTACCCAAAAACTTGTGTTGTCAAAAACAAAAAAATCTTTAAATTAAAACGACCCATTTTATAACTAATCGCTGTAGGAATGGTGCATGTATCTGTTCCTCTGTATCAGGGTAAAAGTGATCACAAAAACAAATTTATCTAATTAAGCAGGTGTTTCACAATGCACATTAGACCCGAATTGAATTTTTAAGGATTTAGAACACAAAAAGTTGTGTCAAAAAAGAGCTTCTGTTAATATAATCCAAATTGCCGTACTTATATATAGTTAAGTACTAAAGCATCCAAAAATCAGGTTCTTATTGGCTAAATTAGTAGCCCTCGTGTCTGTTAACATTCAAAGTATCATCCCTAATTAGGCCATACAATATGCAATATTCTAAATATTGTATATCTTATTAAATTCTTATTTCAATTTGAAACAAATTGGAAAAATCCACAAATGGCTAACAAGTTGTGATTTACCTATTCACTAAAAACCAAAACAGATTTGTCGTTTAGGGAATAGGGACCACAGAATGAAAGCCTTTTCTCTTTTCTGTTTTTGGATAGAGATGAAAAATTACAAGTCCTAAAAGTGTCCCAAATGAACATTGTACCGGGTCCCGAAGAAATGTGTTATGGATAAGAGTGTTGATTCATCATGTGGCGGTGTCTCAAGACCATGAAATAATTACTCCTCTCCAATGGTAGAATGTCCCCTAATTGGCTTCATTTGAATTGTTCCAATTCCTGACTAGCTTAAGTCAATTTTTAAATCAATTATCTCGTAAAAAAGGAATAAATCAGTTTAGAATTAAATCAAGAATTGAAACAAGGTAAATGGTAGGATTACGTCTCATGTATCTTGAGTTTTTAACAACTATGGATTAAAATATGACAAGCGGGGAAAAAACAAAACGAACGCATTTGCTATATTCATACCGAAGGCTATTATACAGAGAATAGCCAAACGCATGGCTTACCACCTTTTGCCAAATTTTCCAATTTTTTCCCTTAATTTGAGATCCAACATGTTGGTTGACTGTCCTTTTATGTCTTTTCACACTTTCTCTCGAAATTACATTTTTACCTCCCTAGACTTTTATGGTTTTGCTTTTGTGTCCCAATTCTCATCCCATCCCATCCCATCTCTCTCTCTTAATGTGAATGAGACAATAATTTGAAACTATTCGAAATAGGAGAACACTGAGCAAATTATTGAAAGTACCACAGCAAGCATGTGTTTCACTTTGCAATGGTTTCTTATTAATGTTCACACACTTTTTGAAATATTTTTTATGAAATAAAATGTCTTAATATTCTAAGATTTGTCATAGAAAATAATTATTTCCATATCTAACTAGAATTCAATATACATAACCGGATAAGGGATGTGTACGGGGCGGATATGGGGATTTGGGCATGGACATAACAAAATCATACGTGTTGCATATCTGAGCTAATATGAAGTAGGTATTTTTTGAATCTCACCATACCCGCTATTATTGAAAAATTTGCATGAACCTCACTTCCATATGAACACGGCAAGATGGGTATACGTAAGATATAACGAAATTGTCATCCCTATGCAATTTATAGGACTCTAAGAGCTATCTCTAATTTCCGGATACGATGGAATTTGTTTAATCAATAGATTACCAATGTCAAATACTGAAGTACAACAAAATATAAATTCATCCACATTAAATTAAACATTTTTAATAGTGATTTAATTTGGTGTAACGTCTAAAAAAAACATATTATTTTCATAAATATTTTTAGTTATCATGACCAAAGGCCAATATACAAGGAATAACAAATTCAATGGCTTATCATGACCAAAGGTCAATATACAGAGAATAGCCAATTCAATGGCTTACCACTATTTTGGCCAATTTTTTCAATTTTATCCTTCAATTGGAGACACTGGCAATTTTCCTACTTGTTATTTTGAGTTTTTACCATGGGTAGTCCTGTCTTTTAAAGTGATTGTTCCCATTTTCCATATTTACCTCAAAGGCTTTATTTTTTTCTCTTTAGTCCCCAATTGTCTTTACTGCACATGTCAAGAAATTCCTTTTGATAAAAAAATAAAGTATTTTTGTGCATAATTTTAAATGTTTGTTCTCACCAAGTTATACTACTAATATAGATCTTTAATTCGATTCAAAAAACTTTTAAAAAATTATACTTTAGAATTTTACATTGTTGGTTTGTCGAGTTACTTTGCAATATCTTTTGGATCAGAAAATAAAGTACTTCTGCACATAATTTTTTATTTATTTATTTGCCAAATTAAACTATTAATATAGATCTTTAATTTGATAAAAAAAATTATGCTTTAGAATTTTATTTTCAGTGAGAAACTCCTTCGGATAAAAAAAATAAAGTACTTCTGCATGTAATTTTAAATTTTTGTTCACACCAAATTATACTACCAATAGAGATCTCTAATTCGATACAAAAATAATTTAAAAATTTAATACTTTAGAATTTTACATTTTTGGATTGTTTTGCAATGTCCTTCAGATCAGAAAATAAAATACTTTCAAATATAATTTTTTATTTATTTTTCTACCAAATTAAACTAATAATGGATCTTTAATTCAATAAAAAAATGAAATATATATATATATATATTAGAATTTGACATTGTTGGCTTGTTGGCTTGCTTTGCAATATCCTTCACATTAGAAAATAAAATACTTCCTCATCTAATTTGTTATTTATTTTTGTACCAAATTAAACTACTAATAAAGATATAACTCAACAGTAAATACTACTAGTAAATACTTCTCCTACAGCCTTCCCCTCCCTCTCCTTCTAGCCCCCATTTTTTCCAGATCTACTGCCTGGGGGGGAGGCTCCTCCTTCCCTCCTCCCCCCGGGCTGTCCTCACCCCTCTCCCCTCTGTCCCTCCTTCCTTCTCTCTCCCTCTGCTCATCTCTTTCTCTCCTCCTCCTTTCTCTTTTCTGTTTTGCAGGTTTCTTTGGCGATGATGGCAGTGACGATTCTCTTCGGCGGCGTTTGGGATCTTGATGGTTGGCTTCCTCGGCCGTTTTGTATGATCCGTGTGATCTGGCGGTGCTCTCGGGGTCCGATCATGTGTGAGATCCACGGTGTTGCAGATCTCGTTTCTCTTTCTTCTTCTCCCAGCGAACGGTTGGCCTCCCTATTGCAATGGCTGCGTTCTCCTCTTGCCATCTGCTCCTCCTTCGGTCTTCGATTTTTCCGCCAGCCACTTTGTTGGCTGTGACCGGTTTTCGCTTAACGGCTAAGGTTTTTCGGTGGCTGTTGTTTGTCGCTGTTGTTTCTGGGATCTCCTCTCATTTGCACTTTCACTCGCCGGTTACATTGATGGGTGTCTCCGGCTCTCAGGCTTAACGGCAAGGAGTGTTTTGTAGTTTGATGGTTGTACGCAGATGGTGTGGCCATGGTTTTCTCTGGCGATGGCAGTGGTGGATGCTAGGCGGCTGGATGTGGATGGTGGCTATTGCTTTGTTTTTTGGGTTTTGATATTTTGAGATGATTTGGGCTTTGCCCATTTGGATGTTTTGGGCTTTGCCCATTGTGATGTTTTTTCTTTTATCCAACCCTTTGTTGGATTGCTCTCCCCTCCACTCTCTCTCCTCCCTCAACTTGATGTACCCTTATCAAGTTTTCCCATAATAATACTTCTTTTTCTGAGCAAAAAAAGAGATATAACTCAACAAAAAAAAAAATTATACTTTAGAATTTTACTACCAATAGTCAACTATAGTTGTAACAAATCTATTCATAATCTACTTCAGCTGCTTTAATAACGGGCATTAACCTTATACCTAGTTTATATAAATATATAGATCTCTCTCTCTCTCTCTCTCTCTCTTGGTGGAAGTCATGAAATACCATTTGAAGCGCAATGGCATATGTATTGTGACACCAACGTGAGTTACGAGAAATTAAATTTTCACACGACAGTGAAAATAAGACTCATTATCATTAGCATACATCTCTCAAAATACCACCCACTGAACCAATAATCGCATACGTCATATGACATGTCAATCAGGGAATTACCAAATAAACACGGAATCAAGCAGTTTTATCCAAGGACAAAGCCAGAATTTTGGTGTAAGGAGACGGATATATACAATAAAAAAATTAAAATAAAGACAACTATATGAATTTTTACTAACTCAAAAAAAAATGTATACGAAATAACACCAATACATATGAAACTAAACATGTTTCTAATATCAACTTAGATTACAAAATGTATTAATGTCTATCTAATCCTATCTAATGTTTATTAAATTCAGGCATCTTGAACTGTGCTAGACACTCTTTGTTGTTATTAAAAGCATTAATGATAAAGTCCGTGTCCAACTCTCGAGCAATATCTTTCTCAATATAAGTGATCAAGAAATTTTGCTAAATAATCCTCCATCCTATTGTGAAGTCTTGTCTTCACACATTTCATAGCAAAAAATGCACGTTCGGTTGTAGCCGTTGAAACATGCAAAGTTAATATAAGCTGAATTAACCTATCAAAAAGATGATATATATATATATATATATATATATATATATAATGCTCTTTCTTGTCTTCACCAACAATCACTCAACTTTGAAATTGTTGACAGATTTTGGAACTCAAGATGCCTAGACATATCAAGCTTATAATTTTGCAATTTATATCTCAAGTGGTACTTTTCTTGCTCAATGAAATCCATTGGATAATCCTTCTTTGCAAGATTGCAAGTATCTTCAATGTTAAATGATAAATATTAAAGTTGTTACAATTATTTTTTTTAACGAAAAAAGGAGGGGGAACGGGACTATATAGTGTGATGATAAAAAAAAATTCAATGTAATAGTACGAATTTTAAGACTTAAGGGGGCAACTTCCCCGGGCTCCATCCTTGGTTTTATCCACATATATGTACTATTGTTGTTTTGAAAGGTAGTCAACAACCTTACTTATTTAATTGAGATGGCTAGCTTGAGTGATAGAAAAGGTGGTGTGTGTGGATATTATAGGCAATTGAATTGATGGGATGAATGGGGGATATATGTCTCCTTAGGCCGGGGCTGGTGGATGTGAATTTAATAAGTGATTCAATCTCTTGAGATTCCAGAAGCTCATGAAATTCTAGTCTTCAAATCTCACAAAAAGTTGTGGTCAAAAGTTGCACTAGGGTTATAATAATGTTGAGTGGGAAGCTTTCACATTGGAGTAACACAATGACACTCTTTTGGTTTTACTGAGAAGACCAGCTATGCCAACGTATACACATACACGCACGTGTACGAATATATTGTGACCGTCCATTTTAGAAATCGACGGTCCGGATGTAAAAGTTTTTTTAAAATTCAGACCGTCAAAAACACGCACCGATGGTCAAGATGTACCGTCCGTGCATATTGCGTACGCGTGGCATGCATACACATCGAATTTTTTGAAGAAAATGGATTTAATCTTCCACCTTTACGGCATCTTTTAACCTATCTTTCTCTCTGCCTTAGTTGATCTATTTTTAAAATTTGTATTATTTTTTATTGCTTATACCTTTCAAATGATTTTCATAGTTTCGAGAATTTTGTATAATAGAACTAAGTGAGATCTCTCACACAATATTGATATTGCATTTTTTTGATATTCATATTGAAAGATATAACTAATCAAAAATAGCACGAGGTGGACGGAGAGAGTAACGCTTTACTTTTAAGAACCAAAATGTTGTTCTTTATTTAAAAAGTGAATTTGAAGTTTGATACTATTCACTCAAACTCCAACAATAACTTTTCATTTCTATCCTTAAGTTTTCAAATAACAGACACAAAACTCAATCATCTCTTTTTTTTACTTCCAAAATTTTGAACGTTAGTTTTTTACCATTATGATCAGTTTTTTAACATTATGATCTTATTTTAAAGATATTGTTAATATATTTTTAGTGGTACTAATTAAATTTATTACTATTGGATCACAATGTCAAAAATTATACAATGTTTATTGTATAAAGATATATGAAGAACATTCTTCATAATTTGAAGGAGTCTTCATATATGGAGAACAAAAAATGAAGCATGGTTGGAGTAGTGCCTTTATATTTCAAAATGAAGAAATGAAAGCATGGTTGGAAATGTTGTTAACCAGTATTATAGATGTGGAGACCAATATCTTGGGCGCAAGAGAACCGGTTATCGTAGCGGAAAGGTGAGGATACAAAAATTCAATTTAGGTTATTCTAATTGGCTTAATTCAGTTTTTTAAGTAAATATATTGTGAGAGGATGACCTGTCTCGTAAAGCACAATAAGTCAATTTTGAGTTTAAACTAATAATTGGAACAAGGCTTGATATAATTTTTTATTTTTTTCATTTTCTAGAAGCGAGCACAAGGTTTTTTGAGTCTACGTTTCTTGGGTTTTTTAGTTGGGTTTGTTTTCTAAAGGAAAAACTCTAATTGCATTTATCTATCAACATGTCTAAGTGATTAATATTAAGAGAAAAAGCAACGAAACATATCAAGGTGGTTTTTCATTTTTAGCCAAATGACTTTAGCTAAATTGCTTTCCATAAAACAAAAAAAAAACCCAGAAGTCGATGAATATGTGGAGAGTTACATACACAGGCGGCTCTACATAGCCTCTTGCCCACCCTAAAAATATATATATATATATATATATATATATATATATATATATATATATATATATATATATATATATGTATATATATTGTTTAGGATACATGTAATTTTTTGTACTTTTATTTAAGTTTTGTCCTTTTTGAACACCCAAACTAAAAATATTTGAGCACCCTATCCAAAAAGCTTGAACAACTAGCCCTAAAAAATCATCCTACAAACCAATCCAAAGTAAAGAACCCAACTAAAAGCTATAACATGCTCCATAACTTCCCATAGATGTTCATCTTGAATTTGTTTGAATACTTATTTCTATGCTATGAACATACATCAATCCAGGAAATTTACAATTGAATACCTAACATATTACCTCAAAACAAAGTACATACTCTTACTGACAAAATGAAAAATATGTTAAGAGCAAAAAGTATCTATTGGTTTGAATTTCATGCTCTGGCTTTTCTCCGAACAATAATCAACTTTATATCTAAAAAAATAGGAGTATATGTAAAAAAGAAATCCATGTGAACATATTAAACCAGACAATTTCCTACAATTAATAAAAACTAATGTGTTTATGTGCGGGTTTAATTTTGCTAGGCCTAAAAAATAGAATCACTGAGAACATGTAATTGTGACATATATCTTACGTATTTTCGGACTATTTGGTCTCACAATTGTGACATTTCAACTTATATACTTACAAGTGATTTTAGCCCTTTTGCAGGGAGGTGGCACGTGCCACCCCCAGGTCTAGGGAAAAAAAAATTGTAATGCAATAACAATATTATTCTTATATTAAACGTGTTGAAAGTGCTTATTTAATGAAAAAGGGTAATTTTTTGGTATTATGTTGATGGATAACTAAGATATGAAAATGTGAATCCTTTTGGGTACTAGAAATAATTAATCACAGAACATGTGTACTTCTTTTATTCTAATTATCCTCTACCCGTAAAGATAGTCAACTACCAAAAAACCTTCAACTTTCGGATAAATAAAAAATAAGTAAAGTACTTCTGTGTATAATTCCGTATATTTCTTGACAAAAAATCAATTAATTAATTGAAATTTTTATCCAAAAATTGCAAGTAATGTTACAATAAACTATCTTTATTGGAGAAAGACAGAGAGTATCGACTTTTGACACCTCCAACTCGGAATCCTAGCTCCGCCTCCGCCTTTTTGTGACTTTTAGCACAATGGGAAACCACCCCCAAGCTTATTTTCTTTGTTTTTGAGCCTCAATTGTTTGATGATTTTCACAAAGAAAAACTAGAGCAATCCTTTGAGGGATAAATGAATGATGTTAAAAGTATATCGGGATACTAGGGTAAGATTCAAAAAATCAAAGAGGGGCACACGACCACCTGTCTCACAGTAAATCCGCCTTTTTCTGCTACAGTTGTAGGGTTGCATTGTCCTATTGCCCTTCAGGGTTGGTCTTTTCAGGGTCGTTTTGCTCCTCTAATAGCGATGGTTGGCCGTACGAGGGTTCGCGTCCTCAGATCCTGAGGACTGAGAGCATAGCTTTGGCCGCTCGTTTGGACCCTTGGCTATGATGTTGATTATGAAGAGAACACGGAGCCTTTTTACCTAAACCTTGCCGGTTGTGCAATGTACTGTGTTAGTAACTTGTTCGGACAAGATCATTTTCACGCACTTAATTACGCGCTTGTGAGATGTCACTGCAAACTACATCGAACATCTTCCGCTTTCAGCCAATATATATGACATCCCAGGCAAAAACATAAATCTACCAAGTGGTGAACAAAGCCGGACTCCTAACCAAGGTTCTAAAGGACGCTAGTCGGTCAGCTGCCGACTAGCGACTTTTGGCTGACTAGGCGGGTTTTGATCAAGTCGAGAGGCCTCTGACTAGCGACTTTTGGCCAACTTGTCAGCCGACTTGACCAATTTTTATAACACTGCTCCTAACTCTCAATTTGCGATATTCTCTATTCGAGATCGCTGTTTCTCCATTTGAATCAAGTCATTAAATTTGCTCGATGATAAGTTAACTTACGATTGAACCAAACAGAAAATAAGGTCTACTAAAATACGCATAATAATCAGTTCCAGATTGCAATGTAGAAGTTTGAAGAGCTATGCCAATCATAAGGCGTTACCGTTTATTTCTCAATCCAATCATAGCAGAGCTTCTCTCGTTATCTCCCTCGCAACACCCTGTTCTCCCATCACAACAGAGAATCCATTACCCCATCATCACTTCTCCTCCGTTATCTCACCAGAATCCTCGATCACGACCGTTGCCGAAGTCGTCCCGCTATCAGACCCCACCTTCTCCATCTCCTTAACCACGCTATACCCATCCACGACCTTTCCAAACACCACGTGCTTTCCATCAAGCCACGGTGTCTTCTCGGTGCAAATGAAGAACTGGGATCCATTAGTGTTACGCCCAGCATTTGCCATTGAAAGAATACCAGGACCCGTATGCCTCAGCTTGAAGTTTTCATCTTCAAATTTATCGCCATAGATCGATTCCCCGCCGGTTCCATTACCCCTCGTGAAATCCCCACCCTGACACATGAAGTTTGGGATTATGCGGTGAAACGAAGACCCCTTGTAGTGTAATGGCTTCCCGGCTTTTCCAATCCCTTTCTCCCCAGTGCAGAGGGCACGGAAGTTTTCAGCAGTTTTGGGCGTGGTATCAGCAAATAGCTCCATCACAATCCTTCCGGCTTTCATTTTTCCAATCAGTATGTCAAAGAAGACCTTTGGGTTCGACATTTTTCTTGACTTCTCTGAAAATTGCAAATGGAAACTTGGTTTCAATACAAGGGACAACATCCAAACCACACTACATGAGTCACATAAGAAAACTAACAGTCGGCACAAATTGTAATCACAAAATTCTGAAAATAGAAGTTGAAAGCACAACAGAATTTTAAACAGCTGAAGAGAGCTAATCATTCTTTGTTCAATCAATCTCACTTCTACTCGAACCAAAGTTCCCAAAAGTTATGTGGACGATCAATGGATGTATAAACAACAATACATTAGCAGGATTTCCTTTCTTTTAATCCAAAATGGTATGCTCTCATGTATCAAGAGTAAAATCAGCATGGAATTATGCATCGTCAAAGGTTCCATTAAGAGAGGTGTAACTTTAAAACTGTAAAGTTTCACCATAAGACAGAGAGAAATAAGAAAAACAAAGAAGTGCTCCCACATACCCAGAACTCCAAAATAGTACATGGACATTCTCTGCCTCCATCAAGAAATAGAACTGTTGAATTCTAAGGTCGAGAAACTCAATGCCGCTATTCACATAACAGAATTGAGCATTACGCATACAGTATAGGCTGTGTTATATCAACTTCTTCGAATGTTTAAACTAACAACACTTCAGTGTGAGATATGTCGGAGATTTTACTTTCAATACTCACTTACAAAGCTACTCAGTATTTAAGAACTAAGACTCGTATTATGCCTAGAAAGTTCAATCTCACTCAAGGGAGGCAGAGCTGCAATCCCATTCTGACAAATCATTCTTATGGTTCCAGAGTCAAATGTCCTTTGGCACAAAAAATTGAGTAGTCCAACAAAAAAATTTAGTCCAATACTTGAATCAAGGCGTAGTCATAACTCGTATCAGCACCTATGTTCATGCACCATAGAGTATAGGGTGCAATAAAAAATGAACAAACAGTATAGGGTAGAATAAAAAATGAACAAACATGAAAAACTAATACTATGTGGAACAATCTATACCGTACAATATACATACTTTTGGAAAATAGGGAATTCTAATATGCTCACTTGAAAATTGAAATAGAACAGTATTCCAGAATCATTTCCCTAGGCAGTCATTTTTAACATATTGTAGGCGTGGGAATGCTTCCCTTTCTTCTCTCTTCTTCTTTTTTGAGTTGCCCAAAAATCCACCAGGTATAGCAAACCGTGACGCAGGAACCCACGGCAAGACCCATGTGGAGTGCACCAAGTGAAGTGGGCATTGTCAACAAAAGTCAAACACATCTCAATGACAACCTTTAACTGTAAGGATATCTATAGTACAGCCCGGGTTAGGCATGGCTACTGTCAACCAATTAGGTCTCCGCCAGAGACTCCCATATGGGGGAGTCATGGTTACAAGTTCAAACCTCAAGATTGTAAGCTAACAACTAAATATTCTCTCACTCTCTCCTCTCAAGACTACTCGCAGGGGTTCTACAAGGTTTAAACGGTGTCTGGGTCGAAGGCTGCGTGTATCCACGTTTGGTTGGGGCGAAACCTACCCATCAGCCAAAAATAAAACACCATAATCAGTTTCCGGGTCTCAATATTTTCCCTTCGTCGAATTGGAACAATAAGGGACATATTTTATGCAGGGCACTCAACGAAATGACGAGAATCTCAACCAAATCAAATGTTCTCAAACTCTGGTGAAATAGGTAGTGTATCAAACATATTTTCACTTCCACAAAAGCTTCAGAGCTAAGAATTCCCATCGAAACAAGAAATCCCAAGAGTGGGAATTACCCAAAACAAAATAGTACAAAAGAAACAAGGATATATAACCAACAAATAACCACTCATTCATTCACATTGATATATGCCAACAAATTTCCGCAGGGAAAAGGGATGAAATGGGATAGAGCTGTAACCTCGGTGTGAAATCCGAAATGGGTAATGCTCACTTGGTCGAGAAGACAACGGGTTAGGGTTTAAGATGGTGTATAACAGGTATTTATACGAGGGGAGAGGTTGGGGTTTTGGCTTTCGTTTTGACTTTTGACACTAGCACCCCTGTTTCTTAAGGAATTTATCTTTGAAACCCATGCGTTGATGCATGTTTATTTAAGGGTAATGCAAGGTGTCCAGGACAATTTGCATGTACAAACTAATCCCCTATAACCCCTTCAACAATTTCACAAGTTTGAGCATGCAAATGAGGTAGCCCCAAGAGTTGTTGGCAAGAGGAATTGAACATGAAACCATAGGTAAAAGCAAATCTCTAAATCTCGGACTAGAACCACTTAGCCAACCCCTTTGAATTTTTGATACATGATGTATGTTCGTGTACTTATAAAGTGTAATACTTGGTGCAGAATTTTGCACACCCTTTTTCTCATGTTTATTATCACTACTAGCGTCGAGCACATATGCGTGTGCCATGCTCAATATCAATCATCTAATCAAAAGTAACAAGTAAAACTCTCCCTCCATCCCTTTTTAAGTGTGTTGTTTCGTAAATTCAACTTCTTAAGGAATCATCATCATTACACATTTACATCAATGTTATACCTTTCACATCAACTTTTACCTTTACTTTCCAAAATTATCCTCCACTTTTACCGACTAACTATTTACCCACTAACTTTCCAAAGGGCAAAAAAATAATTGCACAAATTTTTACCTATTAACTTTCAAAACAAACACTTATTAAGGGACAACCCAAAATGAAAAGTCAAACATTATAAAAGAGACAAAGAGAGTATAAATTTATACAGACTATCATGCCAAAAAAAATTATTCTAGAAAGCATGACATATATGAATTTCCTATTCATAACAAAAATGTCTCTCTCCTTCAAATACCTTTATTGGCAATCTCTATCATATTTTAGAGTTTTTCTTGTCATAAGCCAAGAAAAAAAGCTTTAGCAAAATGGGAACACTACAACAAAAATGACTGTTAACGACAAAATTTAGTGACAAAAACTCCATTGCTGGTTCCACTTTATTCAAGTCCACAGGATAGGTTGAAGAGGTGAGGCCGTTGGGAGGACCATGCTTTCCTTATTAAATGCATATTGTGTTGTTTAAGGTATCTTTTGATAAACTAACTAGGACTAATGCAGTTAGCTAGGGCTCTTGCATTTCATTAGGAACATGAAGAGTTTGAATCACTCCACCTATTTGTGGATATTACTTTGCTTGTATTTGTTGAGATTATTTTTCCCCTTAATAAGGCTACTCTAGTAATGTGTGTGTATAATACCTATGCAGAGTAATTTGGCAAAACAAGGGGTGTCATAGAGTATAATTTAGGTCCACCATTGTTAATGTAATTTAGATACTACTCCCTCCGTCCAGAAAAAGATGTCTAAAATTATTGTTCATACCTCTCAAAAGATTATCTATATTTTTCAACTTATAATGATTTCTATATGCAATATGGATCTCGATTGATAAAACTCACTTAATTTTATTAAACAATGTTTTTAAAATCACAAAAAGAATTATGAATTTGTTTGGTTCTTTTACTTCTTTGCAATGGAAAATAATTGTGTGCGAGCGTGCCAGAGAGAGTTTAAATCTCCTCCCTCAGATTAACTTTGGAAAAACCAAATCTAATCAGGCGATTGTGTTTTATTGGTTCAATTACCTCAATTAAGAGGATTTTTTCAACAAGTGAAGAAATGTAAACCAACAAACTTAGGAAATCGAAGAACAACAAAGAAACAAGACACTTCGATTAATAAATCAAAGATAAACTTACTTCGAAATTGTCTCCAACTTCAAATACAGAGTAACAGAACTTCGAACAGGTGATTGTTACACGAACAATCGGGATAGAGGTGATTGTTATAAGAACAATCGAGTTAAATCCTAGTCTAAATCCTAATCTACTTCCTAATCTACTTGAACCGAAGTTGAAATCCTAAACTATTTTTTGCCAATGAACAAACCAAGCATCCGGGTTTTTTTTTTGATATTTGTTTGTTGAAGATTTGTCCGGGGGGGTTTCACTCTTTGATTTCTTCTATTTATAGATGCTGCTTGCGATTCGAACTTCCCGCTCAATGAATTTGAACATCGGCTTGCTTTGAACTCTAACTCCCACTCCTTGAGTTGGCAGTTGCTCCTTCCTCCACGTCTGAATTTGAATTCTTCTAAATCTTCCTCTAAAAGCTTTGATTTTGAATATGTACAGTTGTTTAAACAAACTCAAATGATTAAGCGTTAAGATGAATAACTGCATTTCTATAAGTATTCCACGTGTTATAACTGCCAATTTGCCTTGTTTTCCAAGTTCACACGTAGAACTTATATACTTAACAGTTAATCCCATAGCTTTGAGGTCAATTCTTTCCAATAATGATGGTTCATAACTGCTAATAACCGTTTTTATATTTGAACACGATACGACATCGTATTTACTCAAATATGTTCTTTTAATCCAGTGTGTCTGTATTGACGAGTAATTGCCAGCGTTTGGCACTCTTGATTACGTATCAATTAATCATTGGATTGGTTGATTTTAGATGTAAACAGAATTGTAAGATGTAGATAATTTTTTAGGGATGATAAATAGTTATTTTGGACATCATTTATGGGACCGGAGGGAATAGTATTTTTTGTTTCTTTTATATAACCTAATAAGAGTGTGGTGATCTTCTTGATGTATGCAATCATACCACTGTTTAGTCGGCATGCATACTGGATGCCCCCGTAACAACCAGCTTTGTGTGACCCAACATCAAATTTGAGAGTTTTGTGAGACCACAACCTTTTTTGGGCAACTTATTGAAAAGTACGAGGTAAAGAATTTGTAACCTCATTAATCCACAAAACAAATTTATAACATATCAAGTCCTAACGCTAGCATCTTTTTTTTTCTTTTTTTTTTACCTTACCAAAAAAAAGTTTGTACCCTATAAAAGTGCCAAAAGAGTTTGTACCCTATGAAAGTGCCTAAAATCCTAGGGTACCCTATGAAAGTACCTAAAACCGTAGAATACCCTATGAAAGTGCCTAAACCACTAAAATCCTATAATAGGAAAGTGTACCCTAAAACCTAAACCCTAGGGTACCCTATAAAGTACCTAAAACCCTAGGGTACCATATGAAAGTGCTTAAATCATAGGATACCCTATAAAAGTACCTAAACCACTAAAATCTTATAATAGAAAAGTGCACCCTAAAACCTAAATTCTATGGTAGCCTTTGAAAGTGAATAAAATTTTAAAATAAAATAAAAAATTCATGGACCTTAGTCCTTGTAAAACTTTAACATGGACTAAATGCCCAATAAGTCTCCACTTCTGGACCCTAGAACAATTAACCATTTTTTAAAAAAAAATTGAGATATAATGTTCAATTATGAAAATACAAGATAATAAAAAATTAAATTAAATTAAATTAAAAAAAAACTTTAAAAGAACTTTGAACTTAGAAGAGTGATAATCATTCTTTGTTTGATCGATCTCATTTTTACTCGGGCCAAATTCCTCAAAAGTTACATTTCCAAAGTACCAAGAAAAGCAAGTGGTTGTTAGCTCATACGGTAGAGCTCTTAAATGCCCCACATTACATTCTAGAATCGAGTCTCACTCACCCTCCCTCATGTAATAGACTAGTGCATATCCGTGTTTGTGCCTAGAGACACAACTTGAGCAATCGATGTACGTGCCCGTACCCATTTTTTATGGTCCTTTGAATTTAACTATTTAAGAGAGGGCAAAGTAGAGGAGGTAGTGAGAGAGAATGTGGTTTGAATTTCGAAAATGGGAGAGAGAATGTGATTTGAAATTTTGGGTATGATGGACCCATGAAGGAAAAGGGGAGAGAGAGAGAGAGAGAGAGAGAGAGAGAGAGAGAGAGAGTGAGTTGGCAAAGAGGGATAAAAATATGATGACTGAGATTAAAAAATATATAATTGAGACAAAAACCACTCTCCGTTGTAATATAGATTAGGAATGACGAATGACAAAAAAAAAATTCCTCAAAAGTTGTGTACAGTCGATACAAAACATAAACAACTCCCCATGAGCAAGATTTCTCTATAATCTCATGTATGAAGGATTCAAGAATATAACTAGGTTCCAAAACATTCATTTCAAAGGTTTCTTTCAGAAAGGTGCAACTGAAAATGTAGAAGTAAAACTTACATGGACAAAAGGCCATTGACAAACACAGTTCAGCAATACATATACAGTACAGGCCATGTTAACTGGGACTTTGCGAAATGCCTGAACTACTATTGTCCGACGCTCGACACTTGAGCAGGTGTATGAATTATGCGTCCAACAATTTAATACAGAATTCCCTAGCAAGTAACAATTTTATTAGCAACAATCCCAAACAGACTCCAACCAAAATCCAGGGAAAACAGATTTCTGATGGTCATTGGCAGTATATATCAATAGAACTCTAGTTCAAAAAGAGCAAAGAACAAGTCTGTAAGTCTACGTTGTCATGGGTTTCTACCAGCCATTCTATATTGCATTTCGGCCGCCTTCTCCTCTTTCATCTTCTCCACAATTTGAAGTATCTTTGGATCAAAGAAACGAGCACGCACATACGGCCTCTCTTCAGCCTGTATCTCGTTCATAGCGCTGGGGTATGGGTTTGGAGGAGGTTTCTTTCCTTGAAGTCGTGAGATTTGCTTCAGTCGTGCATATGCCTTCTTCTTAGCCTTCTTCTCTGTCCGATATTCCATCTGATTTTAAAAAAAGAAACAGTTTTTAGATCGACCCATGATTTATAACAAAGACAGAGATATTACAATTCATAAACTTGCATTAGTCATCAAATTCATGTGTATAACGGTTCAGCTCCCTATTTGATCCACGGTATTACTTATCAAAAAATATATATATAAAAAAAACAATAAAAAGAATAAACTTTAGGCTTAAAAAACAAGCTCGAACCGAAGACCGCTTGTATTACATACCCAGCATCCATCTAACCATTGCACCAATTTGCTTTCCAACTAAATTTTATATTTATAATCGACAAAGTATTGTAACTAATACCAAATGCAAGATGTGTTTCCATATATATTTCGAAAAAGCTGACCGACACTGAATCTATTCACAATTAGAGAAAGTCAATTCAATACACGATTTCACAACTACTATAATTTAAGAATCTTGTAAGTGGAATACATACATCAGCCACTGCCATAGCTTCCTCCTCACTGACACCCTGCTCCTTTAGGTCAAGCACCCGACAACCAAATATACGTGCTGGAACGGGATCAAATCCACAGATTCTGTCACAACAAAAGACATAAGTGAAACTTCCCAATATGTAATCTGTTTTTTCTGGATGTTTTGTTCCCTGTTATGTAGATTTTATGTTCCTGGTAATTTGGATTTTTTTGGTGGTGGTTCCAAATGTTCTTCCCTCGTTAGTTACTATATTCTTGTTTGGGCTTATCAATGAAAAGTACCCTCACCGGGGAGAAAAACAAAAAAAGGCACAAGTGAAGTTATACTTGAATCTTCCCGATAATGGCAACACAATTGTGTCAAATAGCTTCATGCAATCCAATGTCGACATTCAATGTCTATACAGGATGATTTTATGTTGAACTTTATAAACTTTATCATATTCATGGCTTTAGGTTAGCATCAAGTTGGCAGCTATGAAACCACATCCCCAAAGTAACTCAATTCAGAAAAGTCTTGCAAGTTGAGAGTTCCAGAATCCAGGTAACCCATATTTGACTTTGAGAGAGAGAGAGAGAATATAATGTATAACATGCCAAGAAGCAGGAAACCAAATCAATGAAGTTAATATTCATGTACCTTATCAAAACAAAAAAAAAAAGTTAAATATTCATGTAGAAGAACGAATTGATTATCTATCTCCAAGTCAATTGAGCTAAACTAACGCACGATCTTCCAAGATCAAGAATCTTCCATTTTCTACTATCACACGTGCTACGGGAGATTCTCTTCTTTAACGGTCTCCTTTCATTCAGCCTAAGTTTTGCATCTCTTAAATGTTTAGGCACCTACAATTTGCTCTTACTCTAGCCCAATTAGCTGATGCAGAACCAAGTATATGAGCTAACCAGAGCTGACCAATGACATTTCCAGGGGACCATGATTTTTAGAGGCTTGTCTTAATAGACAAGACAAGAATTCTGTTCTAGTAGTAGCATAGAATATAACTAAACACACACACACACACCCTATGGGAAGAGCATTACACACACACACACACACACACATGGGAAGAGCATTACACATACACAGACACACACACACATGGGAAGAGCATTACTTGACAGCATCTTGATATTCAGATTCTGGATGCTTCTGGAAGAACTTCTTTATATATACATCCTCCGGGAGAGTGATTTGCTTGACCTTGCCCTCAGCACGAGGAAATGACACTGGTGGAGCCCTGAATGACACCATTTGTTGCAACTATTAGACACAGCTCTCTCAGTCTAAGTTATAGTCTAGCAAAATGGTAACAAAATCAGCACGATTAACATGGATAAATAAATTTGACTTGACAGCTTAATGCATAACAAAATCACACCGAAAAAGTAGCAGATTTTTAGTCAACAATCGAAATGTAGAACTAGTTACAACTAACAATCTTGGAACTAGTTCCATGTGAAAAATTACCAGTAGTTTACAAAAAACATGCTACGACTCATCAAATGACATATAGATAAACAAAATGAAACAAATGCACATTAAGGTATTGAGTTTGGAATCATGCTACAGTAAGGAACTTAGGAAAGCATTGAATCCCAATATTGAAGAAAATCCAACATTTTTTATGGGGTGCTCGATATACAAACGAAAGCTGTAAAATTTCTACTATAGCATGTTATTACACCTCCATATTTTAACAAATACGTAGTTGTGTCCCTCCATTTGTTCTTCCCCAACAAACCTCAACCACTTTTTCTTGTTTTTGTGAATAAAATTTTCCACTAGGAGTACAAAACAGAAGAAATGTTTCTACATAAATCAAGATACAAGGAAGGAGGAACAGATCTTCAAGCTAAAGGCAAAGAACCTTTCAAAGCAAGAGCTGCAACCTCAAGAGACACTTGATTTGAGATCTTCTAATCTGCATAAAAGCTAAAACCCCTATTTGAGCAAATATCTAGGACCAAGGATGTCGTATCCCAAGGAAAAACCAACTCAAATACACTCAACAGTTGGTTCAGCTCCTGACCTATGTTACGCGGACTCTCGTGACGGTGTAAAGTACCCGTGTCGGACACTCGACACTCGGATAAGGGTGTGGGATATGTGTCCGATAAGTTTAGTAAGACACTTCTATAGAAAATCTAATAGTAATTCGAGTTTATCATGGAAGTATGCATAAACCTCCCTTATTATCCATGAAATGTGCTATAGAACCTTAAAGCACAATTTTACGTAAAAAAATACACAAAAAATAGAAACAAATTTGAATATTTTGCCGTGTCCCCGTATCCTTGAAATGGGAAATAGTTGAACCCGACACCTAGATACGTACCCGCACCCGACACCCATACCCGAGTCCAAGTAACATAGCTCCTGACAAGTACAACGTCAGAACTTTCATATGGACTGCAAGATGTTATGCATGCCTAAAAAATGTGAGAATAAGTGATCACATTCAGTTAAAAAAAAAAAAAAGTGATCTCATTCATGTATTTGACATACATATATGAATAACACATGGTAAGGAAAATGCTCATGCCACATGCCACATACTGTTCCATGGCTTTAAGCCAAACAGGTTCCGCCTTCGCCAACCCCTTCACAAGCTTTCTTGTTCTCGTAAGCAAATCACCCTTCATAAACGACATGGCTCTTTGGTTTTCAGAGGCAGCTTAGGCAGTGCAAAGTCTTCTACAGTATTCCAATTCCTGTTTTGCACAGTGAGACATGTGAATGGTTTCAAAAAATGAACGGCCTTTATGTAAAGGATTTTTTATAGGCCCGTACGGTTACGGTTGCGAATAACGGTGTTAACGGAAATTCACATGAGTAACAGCCGCCGCGCAACAGGAATCGATCCGTAACGATGGTTACACCCCCGTCACAGCCCGTTATACCTGACAAAACACTCACTGGGTCGCGGAAGAAATTGAAGAAAGCGGGAAAAAAAACTTCAGATACAAAATAACCTTCACCAAATAGCTTCAATTTAGGTTGTTAAAGCATTTAACTAAAACCAATTGGCAGTGAGTGGAGAAGCAGCCCAGGTGTCACGACCCAATTCCATTACAGGGCCACGTGATCAGCCGGTGACTGAATCACCAAGGTCTCCATAATTATCACCATTCAGAGCATTCCATAGTACCATTTGAAGAGAAACAGTGGAAGAGTCATTATATACAACTCCAAAGTGACTAAGTGACAGCGTAATTATACACATTACACAACTCCAAAGTGAATGACAGCTTGACATTTTACACTATTCATTCAAACCTCAACCACAGACTTACAAGCATTCTTTATTAATAAACTTGCTATTTACAACTAACACTCGTGCAATTCTACAAAACTATGTCCTTGCTATCTACAGCAACAACCTTGATATTTACATCAAACTGGAAAAAGAAAATAGAATTTTCATAAGCCGGAGCTCGGGTGAGGAACGTATACCAAGGATACAAGTTTGACCATGGAATTTTTAAATCAAACAAGATTCATGATTTGCCAAAATAAATACATTCAGTACAGCAAAACGATAGTTCGTACGCATTTAGTCCAAGAAGGACTCATTTCTTTGGTCCAAGAAGTAGGACCTACACTCATTTCACATGCCCATTTCAATATTACCATTCAACGGTTTCTTTTATTGCCAATCGGTTGGGAAGCGACCCCATTATAGAGTGGTATCGTATCAATACCTGTTTGGTGCGTGGCTGCACCTCCAACCTTATATCCTCAGTCACTAGTCCATTTAATGTCCCCTAGCACTCAAGACACCGTCCGAATGAGTCATATCATCAAAAGCATGTATGGGAAATTTCATTTTTCAAACATATTGTCATGTTCTAATTCCAATATCCACAAAACATTCGTATAAAACCGTTTTTGAAACAAGCATTTATCAGCAATATCAACTCTTGTAAAGAAAAACATAGGATTCATATTTTCCAGTAAATCAAGCAAAACATTTCAGTAAAAGCATTTGGCAAATACAAGTAAACGAGATATGTGCAACTCACCGGAAGGTTGTGTTTAACTTGCCGTAGTATGATCTACTCCAATGCACTGATACCTATACCAAGCGTTACAGATAACTATTGGTCATAATTGCTAAACTTGATATAATATTCTGACTTAAGCTAATTCTTGTACTAGCCTGTCGAGTCAGCATATGTACTGTTTTCTATAGTTCAACTTTGAGGTTTACCTATACTTAATAGTTAATCCTCTCATTATCTTTGGAGCTACTCTATAAAAAATATATGGTTTTAAGATTGGATTCCTACAATCTGTTGGAACGGGTACTTAGGGTTCAATGAGGATTTAATTAAGATAATCCAAAAGCACCCACTTTAAAGCTTATTAGCCGTGGTAGCTAAGAACAGGAATTCCCATTCCTGCATTGGCGGCTGGTTCCAATTTGGTCGACCATTTAACGATTATTAAGGTTCCAATAACTCAATTAGGGACTTAATTACTGATAACTAATGTCAATGTCCCAATCGACTCAATAAACTTGAGCTAGGAAGAGGGTTTTGATTTTGAGGGATAAATGCCTCAAGTGCAAGAGAGGACACGTTAGAGGGAAAATGTTAGCAGGTCAAAAGCAAAGGAAAATGTGAAATGAAATTTTGCGATGGTCGACAGCCATGGCTGGTGATATCTGCAGGGCCGGCCCAAGGGTTTGAGGTGCCCTAGGCCTAGCCCAAAAATTGTGCCCTTCAAGTACAACACCTAAATAATTTTTCGAGTAACAATCACTATACGAGAAAACCAAAACAATATAAAGTTCTACAAGCATTACATAATAACGGAAAAATTAAAACACGAAGTCTCTAGATACATATAACGCATCAGTATCACTTGAATATTACAAGTGTTGCAATTTTAGAAGCAAAAGTATCAATTATACTTGGGCCTTTTTTATATTGTGATTTTTTTTAAATCAATTTTAGTTTTGGGCCTTTTTTAAAATTTTGGGCCACAATAATTTTTGGGTCTTTTTTAAACATTGGGCCACAATGTTGGGCTCTTTTGTCACTCCTAATGAATTTTTTTCTTTTATTTTGGTCCAAAAAGTGTTCTAGTCAAGCCCATAGGTATAAAATGGTGTGGTGCCCCAAAAATTGGCCTTTTTTGTGGTGCCCAAGGCCCAGGCCTTGTGGGCCTTGGGCCTGGGCCGGCCCTGGATATCTGGTACTGTACTTCGATGACATAGGTTGGATGTTCACTATGTGTGTTGTGTGTGTGCTGGTCAATCTAATATACAATATACATGTCCAAAATACCTTCTTTTTGTAATTAGTGAGTAAGAGAGAGGGATTACCAGAAAAGAAACAGAGGAGAGTTTGGCTAAGGGAGGTTTCCAGCAGCGGTGCGTCAGGTAGAGGGTTACAGGAGTTTCTAACGCCCCTTTTCTTCTTTCTCTTTCTTCCCCTTTTGGTTTTGTTGTGTTGTTTAGTCCTATAAGGCCTCGTTCAATTCACAGACTAAAAGAGGTGGGATTGATAGTCTTGGAACTAATTTAGTATTGAATCTCACACAATCCCCTATTTGATTCATGCAGGATTAACATTGGGATATCCCATGTGTTGGTCAATCCCATGTTTGGTTCCCTAAACTACGTTTCGGGATTAATTTCAAGACTCTCTCTCTCTCTCCAATATATGATATCTCAGTGGTGTTTTTTGGTTTCTAGATCAGTAAGAAAAAAGTAGATGGGCCACCACCACCCACTAAAAACCAAATCAAATGAAAGTGCAAAATTTTAGTATTCATGTTCTTGTATATATGGTTCACATTTTCAGACATAGCAGCAGTTTTCCCGCATTTAAAAATGTAATTTCAGCACCTAGCAGTGCCATTTCTGAAACCAAATAGATTTTTGGGCAACCTGCTAACAATTTGACAACCCAAAACCCATTTTGGCATCGGAGATATCAAAATCCACCATCAATGGCAGAAATTTCACATAAACAAACACAAAAAACACAAAAATTTCGAGCTGTCTCCTTCATTCAATCGGAGAAAACGAGAGAGAGAGAGAGAGAGAGAGGAGTACCAGTGTTCAAGCTTTCAATCGGCAGATCTGGGTTAGAGAGAGAGGGAGAGGCAGCAGAATGATGAGAGAAAGAGACGATGGTTTAAGGTTAGATGTTGCGCATGGCAGTTTTGTAATATGTGAGTCTCCCGTACGCGTGTTTTTGGTCCCGGACAAATTAAGTCCCACCCCCGGTATTCCATAATACCACCCGTATTGGATTATAACTATTCTGGTATTGTTAATCCCATGACATTTTCCAAAAACCAAACAGGATAGTGTGGGATTAGACCAAAATAGTCTCATCCCACCCTCCTAATCCACGAATCAAACGAAGTCTAATACTATAAACAAACTTAAATATGTATAGCTAGGTTCGGTGGTGGTTGAAACTGGTAGAGAATCACACTTATTCTTCAATTTCGGCTCCTCTGTAAGTTGTTTCACTTCTTCACCTTTATTTTACAAGTATATAAGCTGTGATTTAGGGTTTCTTCGAAGGGGTGTTGGGTTTCTTCATTCTGTTGAGAACGATCAACTGTTGGGTGAGCACTTGGTATATATGTATATATGTGGTGAGGAATGGGATTTTATAGTGTGTCAGCGTACCAGTAGTAGCTTTGTACCCATTAGCTTATAATCTCCCTAATGCATAAGTTCTTTTATCAGCATTGTAATTAGTAGAGGACTTTTATTGCCTTAAAATGCGACTCTTACTCCAATCTCACTTGCAAAACTACTTTTAAAAGTCAAATATGGGATAGAAATCTCTAAATTATTCAATTTTGACACAAGTAAGGTTAGAACATGTGTATCAATGGCTTTTTAAGCATTTGCTAGTGCATGAAAAAAAAAAACTAGTGCGGTGTCAGATTCCCGCTACACATTGACCAATACTCCCACTATCCGTTATTCGGGAAAAGAGTAAAACAGATGATAGACTTAGGGAACAAAAGGGCAAGTGAAGGACAATTTGCACATGAAACTTCAAAATTCAAATTTCCTCTTTGATCGTTTCTTCCCTCTCAATGGCCTCTGGCATGTCAATCTATACTTCCCTCCAAAAGGATTTATAAAGTTCCAGAATCCTTTGGAATAAGAATGCGATCATTCCAACACTTGGATGCACACTTGTACCCAATATATGCACTAATGTTCATGCAACATAGAGAATAGGGTACAATACAAACTGATCAAACATGACAAATTAACATGCGAACCCAGCTAAACCATACACTACTTTTACGAACAGGGCACGCTTAAAGGCTCCACCCACGACAATGGTGCATTGCTCCAGATTCATTTCCTCGCAACAGTAAATCTTTTTTTCCCATTTTTCTTCTAGGCATGGGGATGTTTCCATACTTCTTCTTTATTTGTTCATAACCCAAGAATCGGTCTTGCGCAAGGTCAATTGGATCAACCCACAACTGAAAACCGTGGTGCGCATCAACCAGGGCCGGCCCTTGGTAGAAGCCTAGAAACTAGAAAGCAACTGCTTCGGGCCACCAAAAAAATGCTACGAAATATTGATTCACTCGTTCAAGTAGTGAATATTGGCATGTTTAAAGCTTAAGCGTAAAAAACACAAAACAGAGGTACGGGAGAGAGAGGGAGAGGCACCTGCTCGATTCTGGGCGGCTTCTTCGATTCTGGGCTGCTGCTTCTGATCGCAAAGAAATTGCATAGATCCGGCGACAATTGCAAAGAGAACCCTAGAATTTGATCCTTGTAACAAATTACTCCCGTCAATTTTACTTCTGTTAATCTGAAGTCGTGACTTCTAATCGAGGGAAAATTTCATAAAACCTTTGAAACTATCAACGTTATGTTCTATAAACCTCCAAACTTCAATAAATGTTAATTAAACCTCTTAATTTTAAACAATATTTATAATTACACCCATGCCGTCTACTACTGTCAATTTCATAATGGAAGATGCTTACATGTCACAAAGGCTCTAGTTTTTTAGAAAAATTATACTAAAAAATTACAAGATCCAAAGAAAGGCTTCAAAAAGTACGAGGGTTCAAAAGTAATTTCAACTTACTCAAAAACCCACTTAGTGCAAACTCATGGAGGGAGAGAGAGATAGAGGGACGGAGGGAGGGAGAGAGATATGGGTTCAGAATTTCATAATCTCCCACAAACAACCCAATCGAATCCTCCTCCTGTGTTTGGTCAATCTCTCTGCATTTCATTTTTTATTAAATGGGTTAAGCAAAAGAATTGTGATCCAATTCTTATTTTGGGTTAAGCTTGATTTCTTGTATGAAAGGAGAGGTTTGATTTTGAATTCCTCTTTTGGAATTTTTGGGATAAATTTCTTTGTTGGCCATTTTTGGTCGTAGGTAGAGTGAGATACGATGAAACATCTAGGTTTAATTTATATGTAGTTGGCTATTGATTGGGTTTTTGGAAAGCCTTTGTTTTGGATTTCTGGAATTCGTTCTTCATGCACAATCTTGGGTTGCAGAGAGAGCAAAGAAGAAGAAGATTTGGAAAGGGGGAGAGAGAAAAGAAACAATGTGGTATAATTGTTCTGCCAAACATGGTCTAAAGTTGGTTTTGTTATTTTTTTGTTGTTGTTGTAGTGTGTGTGTGTGTGTTCTCAATCTTGTGTTCTTCTCTTAGGAATTTGACAGAAATAGATTGTAGGGGTGTAATTGAAAAATGTTATAAGGTCGGTGATGTAATTGACATTTATTAAAGATTAGAGGCATATAGAACATTGCGGTGATAATTTAGAGAATTTTTTTGAACTTTTCCCCGTAATTTAACAGTAATACAACCATTTATGCATATTGTGTGTGAGAAATTATACTTACATACCTTTCAAACACCCTACTAAATATATTTTTTGACCAGCAAACACTCTGCTAAATATAGCGAGTATTATTCAAGGAAAGAATTAGGTTGATCAAATATTTGTAGCAATCTAAAAGTTGTATAGTTTCGTAGATCTCTTCGCTATCTCCAATGCAGAAAAATGGATTCTTTAAAAAAATACCATTTCCCTTAATCGATTTATGTGAATCAAGCATTTATTAATATCCGATCGATTCAATTTTTTTGCATGATTTATTTACATGTATGGAGCTACAAAATGAACAGATCAAATTATTTAAATAGATTGTGGGATCTCATATTATTAGTGTGTCTGAAAGATGTATTCTTCACGTAGCAAAACTCATACTGTATACTCAACTCCTCCAATGGAATCACGTATGTAACCATGTCACAACCCCTCTCGATATTTTAAGGGCAACCAAACTTCATTGGTAAACTCCACCTGTGAACCACTGGAAGTATTTCCCTTATTCTCTCTTTCAAACACTCTACTAAATATAGTGAGTTCACAATATGTTTTAACAATCCAAACCATTTGATTTGTTTTGAGAGGAACATTATTCATGGAAAGTATTAAGTTGATCGAATATTTGTAGGCTGTAGCAATCTAAAAGTTTCACAGTTTCATAGATCTCTTCACTATCTCCGATGTAGAAAAATGGATTCATTAAAATAAAAAATAAAAAACCTTAATTGATTTATGTGAATCAAGGATTTATTAATATCCGATCGATTCAATTTTTTGCATGACTTATTTACACATACGGAGCTACAAAATGAACTGCTCAAACTATTAAAATAGATTATGGGATCTCATATGATTAGTGTCTCTGAAAGATGTATTTTGTACCTAGCAAAACTCATACTGTATACTCAACTCCTCCGATGGAATCACGTATGTAACCATGTCACAACCCCTCTCGATATTTCAGGGGCAACCAAACTTCATTGGGAAACTCCACCTGCGAACCACTGGAAGTATTTCCCTTATTTTCTCTTTCAAACACAATTCTATGGCAAAATCAGATAAATTGTTTATGGCAAAATTGTTACTGTACCAGATTAAAATGCTCAGAGTTCGAGTTCTAATAAATAGGTAACGATTTGTGTTTTGATTCTAGAGTTGCGCTAGTGATGGTTGGGTTTTGTATCTATTTATGTAGAGTATTTAGCACTTGCAAAACTAGAACGATGACGGGTAACAATTTTAATAACACAATGCTGTAAACAAATATTGGCAATGCTATCGGATGTGCGCGTACATGGACTCTAATAGAAGTACATTATGGTTTGTGACAGCCGAAATAAACAAAATAAAAATAAAAATAAATATATATGTCATTGAAAAATCAAGAATAGATCGACACCTAAAAATAGAAGTAAAGCAAAATAACATGGTATAGGCTATTAGGTGATTTAAAGAGAGATTCGACATGGTAAACTAGTAAAACGGTCATCTTAAGTGTGAATTCTCGACAAGTTTTCCGGTGGTGTCGGGCATACGTATGAGGGTAACTCTTCAGGGTCTTCAGGCATTTCTGGAGGATAATGTGGTAAAACTATCAAAGCAATACGGACTACAGCGCAAAGAAATGCAAAAGGAAAACCAAAAACCTGAATGGCACCAACCGCTGTGGTTTGTCGCCTAAACAAGAATCCGATTAATCTTGAGCAACTCAATCCACAGAGGAACGGGGGGGGCCTTACTCACTGCAGGGGTATAGTGAGTCATCATAGTCGTCTGTTTGGCAATCAATAGTCTGAAATATCTTACATGTGAAATCCATATCTTTACATGAAGATAGTGTGAAGATAATCCGGACCATTGATTGCCGAACAGATGGCCATGATAGCTCACTACCCCTGTAAGGAGTTTACTCACTACAGGCCCCCGGTTCCACAGACAAGATACTGATGCACAAACATATGCTGAAGCAATTGGGAAAACAGAATTCTGATAAAAAGCAGAAGAATTACTAACGCACAAAACAGAAGAAGAAAAAAAAACCAGAATAGCTACGTTCCGGTTCAAAGTACAGAGTTGTACACCTACCTACTTTCAGTCAAGGAATTTTGATACAAAGAGCTACGTGACAGTATAGCAGCTTCAAAGTCACCTACTTAACTCAAACCTTGAATCTACTTACAGTCGCCGCCTGGTGAACGGTAAACCTCTAAGACCTTCCACCCTGCAGAATAGTACATCTCTGTCTGTCCCTCTCTCTAATCTCACACACTTACATTAGAAAAAGTAAACTATAACTCCCAATTCACAACTGCCAGTACCCTTAGCGTCTCATCCACACCTCCAGTCAGTTGCCGGTAAGGCTGTTAGCTGCACAGTACGAGGTTGAATCATGAATCGACTTCCAAAATTTCCATTGTTACTTATGAGACCAACGTCCCACCAACTGGGGATTGGAACTTGGGGAAAGAAGCATCACCTTTCATGCCAGCAAGTGTATCCTTCTTGGCGTCAATGACAAATGTACCAACAATTACCTGTGGACACATGAACCAACTCGTAAGCCACTATCAGGTAAGAAACAGCACATCAGTGCTCCAAAAATTACAAAAATGTTTGCCTCTCCATCCCGAAATGTCAATCATGTACTGAGATAATATTTTTTG
Source organism: Vaccinium macrocarpon (assembly GCA_022606695.1). NCBI lineage: Eukaryota > Viridiplantae > Streptophyta > Magnoliopsida > Ericales > Ericaceae > Vaccinium > Vaccinium macrocarpon. The sequence continues at coordinate 8,100,820 of CM040177.1, read as the reverse complement.
AATAATTCATGTAAAGCATATTTGTAGAACCAAAATTTCAACATTTTCTTTTCCAAACTCTATCCTCGCTAGATTTACAGTTTATACCATTTGATTTCTTGAATAACTTTAGGATCACTTTGGACCACTAAAAAACCGGCTTTGGGAAAGAAGGTATACCATGCTTTTTTCGGTAACAAAGGTTTACCATGTTTCAGAAGGCATACAATGTTTCAGAACCTGCGTTCCGAAACTTAGTTTGCTAGCCAATTCACGCTCCCTGGTAACACAAGTTTCAACTCAACTTCCAATTAAAAATCTACCTGCACCGGGCCTGCAGCCTTAAGCGGTCCACCAATTCCACCACCGATGATTTGGCCATCTGAGCTTGAGAGGCAAACACTTAGCCCACCACTTCTCCCTCCGAGTTCAGTATGGATGTAAGATCCAGAAAGTGACAGGATGTCAAAGCGTCCCTGAGATTAGAGTAGATTATAGCGAGCTTAAGTATCCAACATGATGCAGCACAAAACACGTTGCAAGTACTACCAAGCCTCAGTTTAGGTAATCAAGTTGTCTCGAATAAATACACATCACATGTATCCATGACTGATTCATTCCCGACAAGGTAACGTTTGAATATCCTTCCGGACACTTGTCGGAGAAGCCCAAAGCAGCCCCAAACATATCTCCAAACTTTTACTGTAGCCATCTTTGTCAAAAAAAACTGGGAACAAGCTAGCTCAAAAAAAAAAAAAAAAAAAAGCTAGCTCAAAATGCAACTTTATGAAGTTGGGGCATGGTTAGAATTGCCATGAATACTTGGGTCTTGAATACTCACTTGGTGCATGCCGGTTTTATATCTTCATAAAATAGTACCATTGGTGCTTTTTATTCAACATGAACTTGTACAATAAACCAAACAATATTCTGGGTTATATATAATGTGTCCACAACGTATCTGTGTTTCATGTCCATATATCACTGCTACTAGTGAAAGATTTAACGCTATTTACCATAAAGTTCCCCGTATCACCATCTCATTTTTCTTTTCCCGTAGGAGGTTTGGTTGGGAAAAAAAAAAGGGCATTGGATAACTGGAGGAGAATTCAAAAAGGTTTATACATTATACTATAGCTCTGAATTTTAGTCTTAGATTCACATAGGTCTATTTTCCTTCACCTAACACCCAGCTCATCCAACAAGAAGTAAACAGACTTCAGTTGCAATACAGATCTGATCAGCTGACCCAATGAACTTTAATTTCCTAATCCAGAAGGACCCACGTAACTACTGATAATAGTATACCTCATATGTAATGTTGCCTCCAAATGATGCTGGTTGGCGTAGAGAAGGATTAGAGATGGAACCAGATGCTGACAGAATACAGATTTCGCACTTGCTTTGTTGCATGAACAGCATGATCTTCTGGTACACGTCCTATTGAATACAATAATATATTTTGTCAGGAAGACCTTTACAACAAGAAAGTAGTCTTCATAAGGCATCAAGAGAAACTAAATGACAAAAACAATGCAGAGGTTAAAGAAGAACAGAAATCTATGACATATCATCAGAATATGTATCATCCAGTATTATGACGCAACAAAGAAGTTATACAAACCAGTCTATATCAGAAGAAACATCATGAAATTACCATAAACATAAAGCTCAAAATTCAAATCCAAAAAAGTGTCATCCAATATAGTACTAGCTTTAGGGGCAGTAAATTGGGATGCATGAACAAAAATCGAACAAGTTCGGTTTTGCATACAAAATTCTCAGTATGGCTGCAGAAACAAGCACATTATCAGGTTACAAATGCCATGTAGTCCCATTAAGAGAAGAATGTTAGAAAGAACGTAAAATCCATTTTATAATAACCACATCAACACGCTTCATTACCAACAAATAACAACCATATTTTCACCTCCTCTGGGTACCCAAGACCATGTAACTGTAACTTCCTATGGCTGAAATAAAAACAACCATATTTTCACCTCTTCTGGTACCCAAGACCATGTAACTGTAACTTCCCAAGGCTGAAAATATTAGTTTTGATAATATCATAATTAGTTTCGACTCTTTTGAGGAGGAGAAGGAGAAGAATTTCACATAATATAGGAGGAGGAAGAAGGAAAAGGATAAATATTTAAGAGGAAGACTTAGATGGCAATCTAAATTATCAAAATTCCAAAAAGTAGAAAACCTTCCTCTTTATTTTTGTAGCAGTTTCATTCCTGTTTCTGTTACCGTGCAAAAGAGACCAGTAAGTAACAAATACCCTCCAATATGACTCCATGAATTTATAAAGTAGATACCTATGTAGCACGGACACTGCATCGAGGGCCACGTATTAGTATCCGACACCGACACTCTCTGGACACGTGTCCAACACTCAAATTCAAAGTGTCTTATTTTTTTACCCACAATATTGGGTCAGACTCTGGGTACATTCTAAAAAAAGCTCCGGACACTCGCAATACATGTCGGGGCTTTTGACCAATATAGGAGACACAAGTTAAAGCTCGAAAGTCTCTCTCTTTGGTGTGACATGTGATGGTTTATTAATTATAGGGACAAATAGATGGTGAAACACTTCTTTTTGGAATGATAAATACGATTGAAGGTATATATGTTGTCAACAATTTATTATCAGAGCCTTTTTTATTCATACAACTGAATAAATAAATATTTATAAACTGCCATGTTGTCCATTTTTTTGAAATTTACGTGTCGGAGTGTCAGTGTCATGTCGCGTGTCCGTGGTGCTACATAGGTAGATACTATAACAATCGACAAAAGAACAGTAACTCATGCATATTCAAGTCGACAGTCCAAAACCATATAGACCATCAGCAGGAAGATAAGAATGATGCATACAATATTAAACAATTTAAGTTTGGAATATGAAAGCATACTTCTCCGGCAGCAACATTTAGTGTGTGCGGTGCAAAACCTTGACCGACATTGCCTGCATCAACCGGGTAGAAGTAAAAGCACAGTATCAGCATACACAAGTAAATGTGAAAAGTGAAACATAGACATTTCCTAAAAGTAAAACTAGAAAAGGATATTGCACATAAACGAAATTTGGAAAATATATTAGCAGCAAGGAATAATGTGCTTGATCACACTTTTCTTTCGAAAAAAAGAAAAGAAAAGAAATTAGTGGTCAAGGAAAGCTATGCTTAGTAAACCACATATTAAAAGAACAACAGATGACTTAAAAGAACCAACAACAGATGATCGCCTTAATATAATAAGAATGAGATACGGGGTAACCTCATAGTCATAAAAAAAAAAAACAGTATATATATATATATATATATATATATATATATATATATATATATATATATATATATATATATATATATATATATATATATCAACGGATGTTTATTTCTGAAAGAATCTCAGCAGAAATGATCACATCAATGTTTCAACATATAGACACATGAATGGGTATACCAAATAGCCATACGATCCCTACTAATTAATTCCCACATGAATTAGTTGCTAAGAGTGGAAATTTGAAACTTTAGATTTCCCTCTTGCAGATTTATGTTACTTAGGTTATACTTATACCTCTATCATGGGTAATTGCGCCCTGCACGAGGTCAGTTCATGCATTCTTCTAGTTCTTCATGTAAAATACTTTTCTAAACTCTGAAGGCATTTGAACAAGTACACTTAATCTTCCTAAGGCTTCATCCTCTCTAGATTGTTACTTAAGTAGTATTTTTGTTCTCTCAGGAATAACCTTGTGGAAATAAATAGGAAAAACTTTGGGCAGCTAAACTCATCATTTTGCAAGGAAGATGTACCATTTTTCATCTTAAATTTGACAAACTTAATGCAAAATGTTTCAAAACCACCCGAGAATACCGGACTAGGTCATTGGAAAGCAGTAGAAAGTGCTTGTTGGGAATGAAGCTCGAAAACAACCATTAGAAGCATAAAGTATCACAATATATAACAAAAACAATGAGGGCATTGATTATGCCTGACTATGAAACAGAACCTCTTCAATTTAAGAAGCTGGAATGGATGCAGCTTAACTTATTGACGGGCTCACGAACACAAGATTACCTTTTCCTCAACAGCACGCACAAAAATGAATTCAAAACATTTTGCCAAAGGGATTCATATCCACCAATGGCACCAAAAGTGAGAGAATTTTGAGCTGGTTTATGTTTTACATAGATCAAAGCTTTGCTGACAAAACCATAAGATTCATCACCTACCAATAATACTCAAATAATTGACTTTAGATACTACAAAACCTGGTTAAAGTTCGTCTTAGAAACAAATTGTACGAGTAACAATTCAAAATTAAGGATACCACACCTCATGTGCTTGTAGAATCAAGTGCAGACCAGTACTAAAGCCATGTGTGGAGCTAGCATGAGGGCTAGTGATGTGGAGTCAATTGACCCACTCAATTTTGGAAAAATAAGATGTATGCATATGGTTTTTAGGTCTCTTGATTAAGTTTCCCAAAAGGAACTTCAATGGTAATAGTGTCAAGACTACCGTTAAAAACAATCTTCAATTTTCCTGAATTTATTCTTATTAGTACAATTTCTACATATAACTCTACTTATTTCTTGATTTTCCCCTCAGTATGGCAAAATACAGGAGAAAGAACAGATTTGAAAGAGTAGAAGAAGGATGAATTTGCACAACCATTACATAGAAATCCTGACTCTATCCCTGAGTCTTAACTCTACTACAAAAGCTGCAACACAAAAGGCACAATGTTGCTAAACAAATATAATGCATCCCAAACTCACGATTAAACTCAAGTGGTTGGGTGTTTATTCCATGTTCATATAGTGTAGAGTTCTACTGCATCTCTACACGTTGAACAGTAAATTTCACTAATGTTCTTGCTTGTAAAAAAAATATAAATACAATTCATCCCAAATATTAGGGCCCAATCATTTAGACCAAAATTATGGGAAAGGTCGGTGAAACAATTTTCCAGTAACTATCTCATTGTTCTGTAACCTAAAAAGTTGTGCGAACCACAACTTTAACTTCTTTACTGAAAAATAGAAATTACATCCTGCACAAAAGAAGAAGCAGGAATTATAGTTTTCTGGCGAAATTCTTTTGTCCGAAGAACACAAGCAGGAAAATTTCCTTTTACTCTTCCTATACTCCACTTCACCACATTTTCCCTCAAAGTTTCCTTTTACAAACAACATTCCCAACTAGTGAACGATGCCTACATGCAAACACTAGTTCAACAAAAAGCCCCCTCAAAACAACATTCAAATGTCAAATGCCTCGAATTGCCCAGTCATAATATGTACAGGCTCATGCATACTTCCAGCAAAATTGCATATTGCACACACACACACACACAAAATTACAAAATAAAGAAAATCAATTTCCTTATTTTCTTTCACTAATCAAGAAAACTAGTAAAACTAAGGGCTTAGAGAGACCCACCAACACCAGGAGATGCCAACTGGGATTTCTTAGCCTGATAAGAAGCAGCAAACGCCGCCGCCGCATCACCGGTTCCAAGGAACTTGTCCTTCTTCTTCTTCTTAGGGATCGACGACGACAGCATAGCTTTCCTGGCGGCAGCCGCCTCCTCTGGCGTGGAGTACTTCCTGGGTCTCCCTCGCTTCCTCTTCCCGGCGTCTGAACCCGGCGTGACGGTCGAGGAAACGGAGTTAGGGTACGCCGTGTGAGGTGGAAGGGTTCCATTGGTGGGTGAAGCGATGGTGGTGCTGGTGGTGACGGTGGCGGCGGCGGAGGTGGGGCTCTGCTGGGGAGGCGGATGCGGCGGCTGCTGTTGCTGCTGGTGGTGGTAATAAGAGCTCAGTCCACTTTCGTGAGGTTCCATTTCAGTAGAGAGAGAGAGAGAGAGAGAGAGAGAGAGAGAGCGCCTGGGTTTGGAGTGGAAACGATAGATCTTTTTTCTCCTTCAATATTTTGCCCCCTGTAATGTTAGGTTTTATTCAAGGGTTGTTTGTTTGACTTGGATTCTCTCCTCTTAACTGTTGGGGACATTTAACACTGTGATACTAATCTTATATACTTGTTTGGTTCTTTTTACTTCTTTGTAATGGAAAATAATTGTATGCGAGCGTATCAGAGAGAGTTTCAATCTCTTCCCTCAGATTAACTTTGAAAAACCAAACCTAATCAGGCGATTGTGTTTTGTTGGTTCAATTACCTCAATTAAGATGATTTTTCTTAATAAGTGAAAAAATGCAAACCAATAAACTTAGGAAATCAAAGAACAATAAAGAAACAAAACACTTTGATTAATAAATCAAAGATAAACTTACTTCAAAATTGTCTCCAACTTCAAATACAGAGTAACAGAACTTCGAACAGGTGATTGTTGCAAGAACAATCGAGATAAGGGTGATTGTTACAAGAACGATCGAGATAAATCCTAGTCTAATTCCTAATCTACTTCGAATTGTGTTTGAGATCCTAAACTACTTCGAACTGAGTTCGAAATCCTAAACTACTTTTGGCAAATTTAACAAAACCAAGATCGTTTTTTGATAAATTTGTTGAAAGATTTATTCAGGGGTTTATACTCTTCAATTCCTCCTATTTATAGGCGTAGAAAACGTGGTTTTGAACTTCCCGCTCCATGAATTTGAATCTGGCTTGCTTCGAACTCCAACTTCCACTCTGATGGTTGGCAGTTATTCTTCCTCCACGTCTGAATTTGAATTCTTCCTTCTCCCAGAAGTTTTAAATCTGCACGTCGACTTAACCACTCAAATGATAATGTGTTTAAGGAAATAACTGCTTTCTAGAAGAATTCCACGTGTTCTAACTGCCAATCGCCTGGTTTCTCAAGTTTACACGTGGAGCATGTACGTTTAGTAGTTGAAATTATGGTTTCGAGGCCAATCTTTATTTTAGTAATGGCTTGTAACTGCCAATAACTACATTTCTAAATACGACATCGTATTTGGTGCATTTTATCTTATTAATCCAGTGTGTCTTTATTGACGAATAATTGCCAACGTTTGACACTTTTGATTACGTGTCAATTAATCATTGGATTGGTTAATTTTATATGTAAATAATACTCCATCTCCCCGTCCCAAATTGTCTGCTCTCTAATTTATACAAATGTTCGAGTAATATTTGGATAAAACAATAAAGCTTTTTCGTGCAATTTTATTATTATTTTTACATAAGTGATGTTCTTCATGATTTCTTTGATTTGGTATATAAAGATTTTACAAATTATTTGTCGACGTATTTTATTTTAAAATTTTAAAATTGCACGACTTTTGCTGCCTCCCTTGTCTATACAAAAGTTTGTGCGATTGAAAAATATACTAGTGTTTTCGTGCATATCTTGTGGATTTTTGTTTTTGACACGTAATTAAAGTTCTTCATTTATTCTTTAATTTTGGTGCAACAATGTTTTAAAAAATATGTGCCAAAAGCAAGACCGGCCCTGAGCTAAAGCCGGAGGTGCGGCCGCTTCAGGCCTCGGAAATTTAAGCAAAATTAGGGGCCCATTTGTATAACACACTTTTATATTATATATATAAATTATACCGAAATGTAGAAGAAGTTGGCTCTTGCCTCGGTGGCTTCCGTGCTAGCATGAAAACCAGTAGGTCTCTGGATCAAATCCCATTAGCGTAGGCTGAGCAATCCTATTGACTACCTGTTTTTCCCAATTTTTGCTTTTGTTTATTTTCATTTTTCTCTTAAATTTTTATATCAAATTCACAACTAAAACCATTTTGACTATAAGTAAACCCACGCACACAAATACACACACATATATAGACAACAAATAGCTAATAAGGGCTCTCTCACTTTCTACAGTCCGGGAATTTTTGTTCGGGATTGAACTTCGACGATCCAAACCGTTAGATGTGTTTAAAACTTGTTCTAAACGATCGATGTAAGGATTTGTAAAAAAAAAAATAGCTGGAAGGGCTTGATCTAAGCAGTTTTTAAGGACTTGATTTGAGGATTCTCAAACTAATCATGCATAACGAAGTCCCTATCATTCTCAAACTAATCATGTTTTTAACTTTAATTGTATATTCACTTTATTTTACCTCCATAAACTTTGATAAAAATATTTAATGTAAAGAATTCTCTTATTGTTAAAAAAATATTATTCTTACAATTTGAGAATGATAGGGACTTCGTTTTGCATGATTGATTCATTTTTTCCTAATGTTATAAATAATTTAAATGTTTGTTTTAGTTAAATTAGAAGCTAAAATACCATGTTTAATATTTTTATATTACATTAGCCACAAATATTGAATCTCTCTTAAACAAAGACCGAGGGGCCTATTTTTTAAACTCGCTTTAAGCCTCCATAATCTCAGGGCCGGCCCTGGCCAAAAGTAATTTATTTTTGAATTATAAAATTGCACAATAAGAGAATCAGCAATTTGGGACAGGAAAAAAACTCTCCATTACATTAGCATATGTATTTTAATAGTCTCATCACCAAAGGAACCTGATTTGTAGCTGACTTGAGAAATGAAGTTCATACCATTGTTTTTTATGAAATTGGTTTGTTTGTACTTTTTTTTTTTTTTTTTCTCCTCTGCTAAAATCAATAGTGTTAACTTTAGTTAGTGAAATTTGAATCCGAGTTAAATGCTTGAGAGGATATGGTATTGATCATTGAGCTAGTACTGAACTTGCTTTGGTTTGTCCTTGCTGTTCGAACACTTACACAATAGTCTTGACAAATAAATGAGTCCTACTCTATTATTATAGTTTTTGGTTTCTCCTCAAATATTGCAATAAACCCTATTATACTGCCCTTGGTTTTGTTAGTATCAAGTGTTTGTGCATAGCTTTTGAAAGAAAAAAAAAAAGTGTTTGTATATAATTTTGCTAGAACAATTTAAAAAATGAAGTCCGTAATAATATGACATTAACGATGCATTCTACAATAGGTTTATTGGGCCCACTCCATACCAAACAATATGATCAGATATGTTTAACTGCAGCTCATAAAACACATGGTTTGAAAGAAATTCAAATTTAGCAAACGTTGCTTTTATTTGTGTTACGGTTTCTTGAAAAGCCCTCCAAAATTTCTCTACATTTCAGAGAGGATAAAAATTTGGAATGGACATCCAACTTAAGCAATGGGAAAGGGGTTCCAAACTCCATAATAGTAGGAGTATTACTCATTGTGAAGTACACAACCCATCATCACATCTTTTTGATTTTATGCTATATACAACAACGGCCTACGAAGTATTTGTTAACAAGATATATTGTGAAAGGGACTGAGATATAATAAGAGGGATAAAGAAGTAGATATGGTTGGAGGGTATTATTTTTATAAAAGGGAATTAAAGGTTTTTTTTTTTTTTTGTTGAAGAGGGATATGGGAGGTCAGATAATGTAGAATTGTGTAAAATGCCTTTTTTGTCCCAAATAAACAAATCAAAAGGGTAAGTGGGTAAAAGGGCAAGGGTGGAGCCAAGGATTAATGGGTAAAAGGGGCCTGAGTATAATTTTGATGAGCAGTGTTCTAGTCCGGGAGTCCGGATCCAAGGACTCCAGTATTCGCGATATTTTTTGGTGATCAAGCCGTCCGATGTGTTCAAAGGTGTTTTCCAGGCGCCGTGAAATCTTCAAAAAAAAATACCGGGAAGTGCTTAGATCAACCCCTTCCCGGTATTTTTTTTTGAAGATTTCTAGCGTGAACCTTGGAAAACACTTTTTGAACACATTGGACGGCTCGGATTTCCCAAAAACAATGTTTAAAAGCATCAAAATACCGAAAAATGCTCCAGTCCGGGAAATCCGGGATCTTGGACTGGATCACCGGTGTAATTTTGATATACAATCCAAGAATATCATATCCGAGTAACAAAAAACAAAACAAACGCCGGATTTGCGACACTCAAATTTTTATATCCGGCCTTCCCCAATATTCCTTCTCATTTCCCTATAACAAACAAGGCACAAGGGACGGTGGGGGAGAGAGAGTAATTTTTTCTTTTTTATAAGTAGTAATTTGATTGAAAAGACATCAACGGAATGCCAACTGCCAAGTCACCAACCATGTACAGTACAATTTAGAAATGCAGAACAAAAAGTCCAAAAAACCAACAATTCGAAAGACCGGCTGGACAACAAGTAGAACCTGGCCCATCTCTCTAAGCACTAAAAAAAGTCTTAAATAGGGTTGATTTTGCAATCCCTTAACTTGCAACAGAAAAAACTAAAAGGAAAAAACTCTCCGGGTGTGTTTGGAACTTGAGGAAAATGAGAGAAAAGAAAGAAAAATTAAAATTTTTCCCTCATCTGGTCTAGTTTGGTTTGAAGGGAAAGAAGAGAGAAAATAAAAAAATTTAGTATTGTGAATAGTAAAATTTTCCTCCTACTTTCCTCTCACTTTCCTCTTATTTTATTTTATCTTCCCTTCCACATGTTCCAAACAAACCGTTAATTTTAAGCACCGACATCTCATCCCCGTTGAAATATTTACCATTACTCTCTCACCAAATGAGCGACATGAAGAATTGTCAACATATTGCATTTCTCCACCAAGCTACGTTGTTCTCCAACCTAATAAACTATATATAAGAGATGTTTACAAGGTTTAATTTTTCACACAGAGACACACATAAACGAATTTTACTATCAGAAACTTGAAAATAAAATTAGAAAAACCTAACAAGTTTGGTTGGAATATGTTAACACGACAAATGCAAGAACCATATAAAAATGTAATAGTTGACTTGGAATTATACAAACAGGGGACGAATACAATACAAAACCTCAAAAGGTGCATTTCACATGCACTATTTATATAATTCATAAATATAAATGCTTTGGGTTGACATACAAGTGGCTTCAGAACACATCAACCAATAAAAATAATACATTGGGGCTAATCAAACACCTGTAATGTCAAAACCAAGACCACTAAAATCATAACCAAATAAGCCTAGATAGGAGGACAATTCTCACCCTCACCTCTGACTCAGGTTCGAGTCTCAACAAGGGGCACTTGGACTACTCTCATCTTCTACTTAGGTGGTGGTGTGGTGACCCACGACACTAGCTACAACTCAAACTGATATTCCACAATGGATCGGGAGCCGCTCTGGTTATGCCCGGGGAGTAGCTACGCTGATTGCCCCCCTCCCACTCTTTTTATTGATAAAAAATAAAATAAAAATGACGGTGTGCACCCAAAAACGGAGTGTACAACAGGATTCTCCATACAATTACTACAACAAGCCAATGGTCGAGCCAAGTTTGTCAACAGTGCCCAAACAAAGCGAAGAAAAGAAGATGTTACAATATAAATTTTAGGTTCCCCAGATGAAAGGTTCATTACAAATTGAAGAGGATACTCTTTTCTCTCTCCAAGTGAAGCATGTTGAATGGCATAAATGAAAGATATGTTGTTTCTGATTGCTTACATTAACCTAGTACACTTTCTGATTCTTCCTTTGGGGACTCATCATCAATGGTTTCTCGCGAAGATGCTACCGTATTTGGTTTTTTCAATTCCTCCAGCTGCAAAACAATATGAGAGAAGAAATGGATGGTTAGACTATACTGCTTTAAATAGTGTAAAAAAAACAACATTGTTCTGTTCCCAGGGACACTACTTTGCCAATCAGTTAAGTTGGAAAATCTTTACCGAAAGTAATGGCAAACTTGGTGGCTCTAACTCTTAAGCAAAAATATGATGGAAACGAGGGAGAACCGAACGAATCAATACCTCCTTGCACTTTTCTTGGTGTGCCACCCGAAGCTCATCATATCTAGTCTGCAAATCTGACATTTGAGCTTGTAGCTTTTCAAACTCCGACACAGTTGGACCCCCTAACTTTTGTTGGATGAACCTGTTAAAAGAACAACAACGAGTACGGCCGTCTACAGAGAATTAAACACCTAACCCATTTGGAAAGCAAACTCAATAGATAAACTGTAGTTGATAAAAATTAAAAGATTATCCGCAAATGAAATGAACCACATTTAAGAAACACGTACTTATGGTAGTTTTGGTTCTTTTTTCCTTGCAATTATGACAGTGGCGGCTCCAGGAATTTTGAATAGAGTGTTCAAAAATTACCTTAATTCTTCTAACTCCATTAATTAGTCATATATACACAATTTTGTATATATTAGTTTGAATAATGAGACCAAATAATATGAAAATACGTAAAAGATATATATGTCACAATTACATGTTTTTGGAGAATTCTATTTTTTAGGCTAAGCAAAATTAAACCGACACATAAATACATTAGTTTTTATTGTAAAAAATTGTTTGGTGAATATGTTCACATAGGTGTTTTTTTTTTTGCCTAATCTTATTTTCGGAGATATAGAGTTGATTGTTATTGAGAAAAAAGCCAGAGCACAATATCCATGCCAATAGATACTTTTTGCTCTCTCTATTTTTTAAAAAACTTTTGTCATTAATAATATATACTTTGTTTGAGCTAATACATTAGTGAATTTCTTGGATTGATGGATATTTGTAGTATAGGAATTAGTGTTGAAACAAATTCGAGACAAAATTATTACATGTAATATAAAATGTAAAAGAGTTTATGTTGTTTAATTGAGCATTTATGAGGAGCTGCGGAGCCTTTTATGGCATTTAATTGGGTTCTTTGCATTGGATTGGTTTGTGGGCTTATTTTTTGAGGCTAATTGTTCAATTTTTTTTGGATTATGTGATCAAATATTTATGCTAGGGTGTTCAAATATTTTTAGCTTGGGTGTTCAAATATTTTTAGCTTGGGTGTTCAAAAAGGACAAAACTTAAATAAAAGTATACAAAATTACATGTATTCTGAACAGAAAAATTTGTTTAGGGTGTTCAAGTGAACTCCCTAAATGCAATGTGGAGCCGCCTATGAATTATGGGTCTTCACATTTTATCCGCCTAGTAAAACTCAACTTAGCTACTTCTCTTTGGAGTATTCCATTCACTCTCTTCATCATTGCATTTCATCTTAGTACAGCCTCCACAAAGAGGTACCTACACCTTCTGCCAATCCTTCAAACTCCGGTTTGTAAAAGGCGTGCTCTAAGCATTCGAAGCCAATCTTTGAAATAGCTTCTTTATGCGTTAGTATTCTTGATGTTAGTTTGGTCAATAGGAAATAATCCATTCAGGTGTCACTTACGGTTTCTGCTATGCCCAAAGCTTGAACTACTTTTTAAACAGAATGATTTGAGGTATACTTCAATAAAAACATGCACCGTTCATTAACTGAACTTACTCGATAGCAGAAGAAGGTTTGTCATTCTGCTCGTATAGTGCAACAAGACCTACAAGTACATAATCCAACACATTTGATAATTAAATATGATTCAGAAAAACAGAATTAATAAACTAGTGTATTAGTAAGTTGGATTTGTAATATTCAAAAGATTTGAAGAGAGTTGGAGCAAAACCTTTTGTCAGAGCATCAAGAACTCCGCTAGATTCCAGGTACTTCCTAAACCCTTCTTTTTTTGCTTCCTTATCCTATGCAGAGCATATGAATAATGCAGGTAAGGTGACAAGATTCAACTTTGAGAACACATAGCTGCAGGACTGAAATCCTAGTTCAGAAGGAACTGCATAATGAATGCAGTTCAACTTTTCTGTAATGAAAAGATGAAACCCAAAAGATGTGCTAATACCAAACTGACATTGGAGACAAAAGGCCCAGTCCTTAATGTTCAAGACTGTCAACAAAAGACTATTAATTTTAAGTCTTTCAGTTACAATTAGCTGTATGCTAATTGCTAAAGGCACAAGAGATTTAGTTTATCCTCCCATCTTGATCTTATGCCTCAAGTCAAGAACACTTTTTATAGTTCACTCAGAACTGATCCCACCAACCACAACCTTCGGTCGTGTGGCCATGTTGTAACCCGGGATCCCTTACAACAAACATTTTGCACACACTTTTGCTGCCAGAGAGGAGGCCCAAAGGGCTTTTAGTGGGAGTCGAACTAGAAACTTATGCTTGTAATCGACACTTACCAGCGCCTTTACACAAACCCTTTTGGTTAGACTGAAGAACCATTGTAGTTCAAACTTCAAAGGCATGTCATTGAACCAAAACCCACAATCATTGCACAGTAAACGCGCACATGGAGTCAATTAAACAGTTTTTACCGACCAAATTGAACTCCCTACTGGCAAACAAGATATGAACTCTGGGTCTTTTGATACATACATATATAAACCTAGTCTAATTGCAGCAAAATTGCAGAAATCTACAAAGATAGGGAATGATAAGAATTAAAAAGATTATACATTACATTGGCAAATTGGAATAGAAGCTGAACATGTAGGATTGAAATAACGAAGTAAACCCGGTTGGTAGATTGGCTAAACAAGAAAAGCAGTTAGATCTGAATCCATTCAAGCAATGTAGAGAGGGGATTCGGTCGGAACTTACCATTTGCTTTATTGCATAACTGGCAATCAATTTTCTTCCTGTTCCCGGGTGATTAAATGTGGGATTTATATCTGTGCGTGTCTGTGTGTGTGTGTGAGAGAGAGAGAGAGAGAGAGAGAGCGCAACCAACCCAACTCTTCAGTACAGGACACACTAAACGGAATGAAGACTTTCATTTTGGACCTCCGAATTTGAGGGGCTAACCGTAATTTTATCGAAATCTAGGGTATAGCCAGTGTAATATGTGCGGTGTTTTTTCAAGCCCGGCTTATTGGAATTTATAAATTTTTTTTTGTCATATTTGTTGTTCTTAATTTATGACAGGGGGATAATTTATGACATAGAAAAAGGAGAATGTGACTCGATTCTGCAATACAATATAGAGTATTTAAGAGTTCTACTGCATGAGCTGACCGCCTTGCCAAGGAACTTGGTTTGAGTTGGTTTCATTTACTAAACAAGTCAAGCTTTTATAATGAGCCCCAATCATAATTAAATTGAGTTTGGCTCATTTACTAAATAAATTGAATTGGTATTTAGTTAAATAAGTCACTTGACTACTTTTTGTTTTTGTTTTTATCTATAATTTTCTCGCATTTGTTAGTTTTCGTGTCAACTGTTTTTGGATTATTGTTTCTACCTGCCGAGAGGAATCGGGAAAGTAAGAAAATGTGATCCAAACCAAAAATTTTTAATAAACATTTAGCTTTTCCTCTCGTGGAGAAGAACCAATCGAAAAAGTAAGAAAATGTGATTCAAACCCAATTTGTTTTGAATAAAGCCAAAAGAGCTACTTTTTCATTCGTCGAGAAGAACCAATAATCCATCAAATATTGACGTGAAACAAACAAATACTAGAAAAATTAGAATAATGACACACATAAAAAAAGAAGAAGAAGCTCTGTGGCTTATTTAGGACAACTTCAATCCACCCCCATTCCTCCAAAATGGAGGGTGGATGTGACACATTGAAGGAAAATTTTGTAATTAATGCCCACTTTTTTTTTAATTTTTGTACTTTTTAGGAGGGGCTCATCCTCTAAAAATAGAGAAAGGAGAACAAAATAAGATTTGGTCCTCCATATTTGGAGGACCAAATCTCTAAAAAGGACAGTAGGTCCCTCTAAGATACTCCCAAAAGGTACAAAAAATAAAGAAAAGTGGGCATAAATTATAAAATTTTTCCTCAATATGTCACATCCACCCTCCATTTTGGAGGAATGGAGGTGGGTTGTAGTTGCCCTTAGTCAAAACACTCTTAAACTCGAGGTTTACTCATCCACAATCAACCCGAGTCGAATCGAACCAAATCAAATCCATAATGAACCAAACCTCAATTTGCTTGTGAATAACTCGGTCCGTATACAGTCCTGACCTTTTTCTTGTGTTGTTGAACTCCACCTGACCCCGTTAACCAAACCTCAATTTGCTCGTGAATAACTCGGTTTGCATGTAGTCCTAAACTTTTCCGGTGTTTGTGAACTCCACCTGAACGGGATCAGTCTGTTCCCGAGAGCCGGTTTACACCAACCGTTGTAAATTTGGCGGCACCCGGTTTGAGACAGATATTTTTCCCACAGATAATCACCAAAAACCCAAAACCCTACTCAATCCCTCTCTCTCCTCTCGCGCTCTCTCTCTCTCTCACTCCCTGACTCCCCTCATTTCGGAGAGTGAAGTCTAATCTCTCTCTCTCTCTCTCTTCCTCATCCCTAAAACCCCAGCCGGCCTCTAAAACCCTACTCACTCTCTCTCTCTCTCTCTCTCTCTCTCTCTCTCTCTCTCTCTCTCTCTCTCTCTAGTTTTCGCTCCACCGACCAACCTTCCACTGATGGCCAATTGATCGTTGCTGGTCGTTCAGGATGGCGGCAAAGAAAGGAGTCGGTAGGAGGAAGGTAAAGAAGAAGGAGCCGAAGAGCCATCGTCTTCGTCTTCACGATGTTCTACTGAGTCCAGACTGCATTTTAAAGACGGTGTTTCGAAAGGACGGGCCTCCACTTGGCGTCGAGTTCGATTCTCTTCCTTCGCATGCTTTCGAGTTTTGTAAAAAAGGTATTAGTACTTGAGCTTGAATTGATTTGATATTGAATTTTAATTTACATGTTGAAGTGTAGATCATTTGAATTGGATATTAATCGTCATGCTCGTTGAGTGCGAGTATGTTAGAGCTCCGGCTTTAATTGGCCCCAATCAGTAGACGGGGAGATTGTCGAGGGGTGTGTAGGTTTGTCTAAGACACCTGAGTTTTCAAACAAAAAAAGAGAGGGGGGGATTTATGATTATGGTAGATTTGTTAGAAATGAGAGCTTCATTTTGAGTAGTTAAGCAGATGTGCAAACAAGAATTTAACCATAAAATTTACGTTAAAGCTTTATTAATGGCATATTGGAAAATTATGAAGGCCACAAAATTACCCTTGAGAAAATCGGGTTATTAGGGATAAAATTTTACTAAGTGTTATTCTAACGCTGGAGTCCCCAAAAAAAAGAGTGGCAGAGTAAGACTTTTTGACCAAAAAATTCTCTTCGCTTTTTGTTCTAATTTGGGATAATATGTTTTTTTTTTTAAAAATGAATTTAATCATGGCAGGACCTTTGTTGAGATTTTGAAGGTGCTGGTGTATGTAACAGTGTCTTGTTCAAGAGTAGATTGCCTAAATGTTTGTTTCCGAATTTTAAAAGAAGTCTAGTTTTCAGGTCGAAGTTGAGCATCTGTCCACGTTATTTGATTCTACTAAAATTCAGTGGATCCCAATTCACCTTGCTCTAACGAGAGGATTTACAGTGTCCTGCTTTTTTGTTCATGCTTTAGTGCGGATTAAACATAGTGTATATCTACATATCTATTAGCATTTCATCTTGTCTGTTTTTTTAGGACAAAGGGGTTCCAAATGTTCTCATCACCATTGCCAAGATAAGCAAAGAGCTTTGAAAGTCACAAACGCTTCCAGAAGTTCTGCTCATGCTTTTGATGAAACCCAAAGAGCACTCAAAAAGAGAAAGGTAGTTGAATGTGTATTTAGGTGGATAGAATGATTTGACAGATGCTATCTCTAATTATGCTATATGTGGTTCCTTTTCAGGTTTTCAAACCGACCCTCTTGGACTACCCAGTATGCAGTATGGAAAGTGTTCCAGTAAAGAAACATGGTATTGGGAAGGGATTGATGACAGTTTGGCGGGCAATCAATCCTGATGGTGGAGATTTTCCTACTGGTGTTAATTATGATGAGAGAGAGTCCACTGCTGTTTTCCGCATGGCAACTTCTGCTCCCAGGAAACCACTTGTTCAAGATAAAAAACCACGGAAGCGACAACCTGTGATGGTTAGTCATTTGGTACACATTTTGTAAACATCCATTCTTGAAATGTTGCTTTTGCCTTGTATTGGGAATCTTATTGATTGATCTTTATGATATTACTGGTTTTGTAAGGAAAGATTCCTGACAGTGAGTTGCTTGTTTTTATGCAGAGAAAATTAGGAACAGGAACCAAGGTACCGGATAAGAAGAAGACTCCTATCAATAGAAGAAAGGTATGTTCTAGTTGTATTGCTGCAGTTTAATACTGCAACTATTAACACAGACTTTACTTGTATTTGAAGGTAGAAAGCCATAATACTCGGCAGATGAAGCCACACAAAGAGAAGTGTGAACTTGCCTTGGATAGAGTGGTATGCCAAGAAGATCTCGAACAATTTGCAAAGTTAATTGATGATGAGGAGCTGGAGCTACAAGAATTAAGAGCAGGGCCAAATCCGGTGACATGCTCTGCGCATTTTGCTACAAATGGGTTGCATAGTTGTTCTCTTTGCAAAGGTTGGTTTGGATGTTACTTGCTTTTTTTCTACATCAGTAATCCGTAAAAGTGTTTACTCCTACTGCTGCTGGTTTAATTTGACTCTCTTTTCAGTGTTGAGATCATCTATGTTGGGAGTTCTAAATTCCTATTCCTTGTTAATTTTGTGCAAAATGTTTTACACCAGCAAGTGCTTCAGTTGCCTTTACATGAAGAACTGTTTTTTTCTTGTTTGATTGATTTTTTGTCAACAAGTACTCAATACTACAAAACGTCCACTTGAATGTGTGGATAACTGGATATGCAAGTATGGGTTGATATGCAGATTCGAACAACGTTAGTTTGCTTATCAGATGGTATGGTGTGGATGCAAGAGGTGCGAATGGGAGCTAGTTGTAATTGTGAATGCACTTTATAGTTTATTGGCAATTTAATGAGAGTTTGCACAATTTATATTCCCAATTCCATAGCTGAGATAGGCCAAGACCCAACAAATCTTGTAGTGGTCATGGTTCTGGATTCTCATTCTACTAAGGAAGCGGGAAAAAGTGAGCCAACCGCCTATAAAGGTTTTATGCATGCATGCCAGAGGGTATTAACGGATGTGTAAGGGCATTGCATACGGACGGTACGAGTACATGCATACTTGTATTTATGGCTATCTACCGTCGGCACCTAATGTTTGAACTCATATAAGTCCTGAGTTTCTTTGAGGAAGAGGGCACGGACAGAAACTGTGCGAGTCATCTCAAGGATTTTTTAGCTGTCTTCATTTTCATCCCAAAGTTGTTTAAATCATCCTATTGAACAAGAGAAAATCAGAAAACAAACAACTAATGATATGAGAACGTTTTCTTGAAATGCTTTATGCCAAGAACTGTTTTGTGTGTCAAAACCAATGGATTGTAAACTGTTGAAATATTTAAGTATGATGTATGCTTGTTTTCTGAAGCCCTATTCTGAAGCCCTATCTGGATCTTTTTGGTGATTTTCAGACTTGTTAGCCAAGTTTCCACCAGATTCTGTTGTGGTGAAGCTACCACTCTCCTTGCAACCCTGGGGTTCTGCACCAGAGCTTGTAAAGAAGTTGTTTAAGGTATGTGGAGGAAAAACTTTTTTATTCTTTATTGAGTGCTTCTGTTGTGCAAGGAATATGATACACAAGTTTTAACTCGTGGTGGCTCAGTCTTTTCAACAGCATCTGTCTTTAAGGTCCAGATCTTTAGCGGACTTATATTTTATTGTGTTTCAGTCAGGAGAAGCTTCATGCCATTTGTTTATGTAATTTTGGTGCCTTAAAACTCATTTTACAGTACCAAGCCTGACTTTACACACTGTTCATCATGCTAATTGGGCAATGCTTACCTTTAGACTCTTATGCTTATTTTCTTTCTTTTGATCGGCCAAGGAGTAGTATATAAGCATTCTGGTAAAAACACTTGAGAGGAGAGAGAGAGAGAGAGAGTATATAAGTATTCTGGTAAGAACTCTTTTACCTTTTCGTCTCTACTGGGCCACCTGAAGACATTTTTAAAGTAAGTATGCAATTGATTCTGGTCATGTAGCTATTTTGGCATAACGTTTCCTTTATGATTGTGTAGAACAGGAGACAAGGTTGCCCTTTCACAATCTTGCTCATATGAGTGAGTTGCTTTGTTAACTGCCGAATTGCTCGTTATACTGTTGCATCCTCTTATCCTTTTTGATTGTAATGCTTGAATTCACTTAATAAGTACATACATGGTTTCATTTTTACTTTATTTTGTGGTGCCTATTTTCTTTAAGATAATGTATGGCATGAGATAAAGTTTCCTCTCACAATTTCTGCAAGTGTGATTGAACTGATGTGCTTTCTAGATGCTCAATTTGCATCGTTCCTGCAATGTTTTCTTTTCGAAGTTTTCTATTTTCTTTTGTTCTTTACCTGTCGTCACATCAACTATTGAGGATTAAAGGTGAGGATGACGTAAGTAAAACATGACAAAAGGTAGAGTCGGTCTATTGACTAACACTAACTGTGATGGCCTTCAGATTGACTATCACTTTGATAGTAGTTTAAATATCTGTGTATTCAAACTGATGGAGGCAATTAATAATGGATCATATGCAGACGCGTAAGTGTTGTATACTCATTAATTCTATTCTCAAGTGACTTTTTGAGGGCAAACGGCTCACACATGACAGAAGGGAGAGATAAGTCATGTCACAATGTTTCCTATCAACATTTCAATTGAACAAGGCCAACACTGACTGAGCTCGTATCTTTACATAAACCCAGTTAAATTGTTCCGTAATCAGAGTTTTAAGGGAAGCGACGTGGATTTCAGCTATGGAAACTTCCTTTCAGTCCATGATCAATATGATATCTGGAGTCTAGGTGCATCACCATATTGCCTTTGATAAATTGGAAAGGATGTTTATTTGAGGGCACTTGGATTAATTAAGAAGGATTTGTATCTGCTTGGCTGACCGCATAACAATCAACACAAGATGTCTCAGTGCTAATTGATATACACCAGAGTGAGCTCACTGTTACTTCTTCGTGTTAGTTTTTTTATTTTTTTATTACTAGTATTATCTGTCTGCTTCTGTTATCGTATTGAGAGAAATTTTTATGCCCATGGATGATTTAGCATTGCCTTCCATACCATATTTGTGAATGAGACAGTACATACACTTCTGTGCTAGTTGCTATTGCTGTACAGAGTACAGCTTTTTATCTTCGACTTGACTGTGGTTGTGCATTCGTTTTCTCTTTTCTGTAGGAAGCTTGGTTGTGATTTATGCTATGATATCTGTTGTCTTGGTGAGCTTAGGCTGGTTTGTCTGTTGCAGGTCTTCCATTTCATTTATTCATACGCCGTGCTGTTTAACATACATTCCTTCACCCTTGACGAGTTTGCGCAAGCATTTCATGACAAGGTAAGTTCCCATTTTTTGGTCTGTAGTCACTTTTTATGAGATTTTCCACTTGGAGTGTTCAATTTGCAAGTGTGTTGCCCATACCTTGGACTTCAGCTATTCGATACTGATTTTATGACTACAGCTTCCTTGGTAGTCTTTAGGTTTTGCTTTGCTGATTGTTCAACTTTATTGCACATGGCTTAGGACTCGATGTTACTTGTACAAATTCATTTGACACTTCTCGAACTTCTTCTCTCTGATGTTGATACGGAGCTTAGCAGAGGTTTTTTCCCTCCTGTGAGCAATAATGGAAAGTTTGTTGAGTTACTTCACTCGGTAAGTATGATGTAGTCATTTTGCTAATTCTTGTAATTGATCTTAATACATTTTCTCATACTTGTGTTCTCCTTAAAGCATCATATTGTTCTGTACAGTTGGTCCTCGGTCCTCTTATAATCAATATTTTCTTCCTTTGTAACATCTGTTGGTTAGTTATGACAGAGTAATCATCTTTTTGTCAGTGTAGTTTTATTTATTTATTTAGGAAATGTGGTTCTAAGAACAAAACAATGACGTAGAAAATAACAAGGCCCCCCTCCTTTGTGATAATAGGTTGAAAATCAGCAGAATGTCGTGGAGTTTTGGAAGAAATCCCTAAACCCCTTGACCTGGACAGAAATTTTGCGTCAAGTATTTCTTGCAGCTGGTTTTGGTTCAAAAAATGTTACACTGCGCAAGGAATCTCTTAGCAAGGTATCCAAGATTTCTAGATGTTTACTGTAATTAACTAGTTTGTTTGAAGAAATGATCTTTTGCTATTGTTTTACTGTTGCATTTTATGTCCTAATCTTAAAGAGTTTTTCTATATTCTGATAACTTTTTTGCTCCTTTCTTTTTTCATAGGAAGTCACCATCATGGTTAAGTATGGCTTAAGTCCTGCTACGTTGAAGGGTGAACTTTTTAGTATTTTGTCTGAGCAAGGAAACAGTGGGATGAAAGTTTCCGATTTGGCTAATTCTCCTCCGGTAAGTTGTTGTTAGGTGGTCTTGATTTCTAAAAAGAGGTGGATGTTACTGGATTACTTGTAAAAGGACATTCATTTGGTGTGAGCCTGTGCTTAAATTTTTTTATTGGACTTCGTGAGTATCAACATTGGAACTTGGAATTCCTTTTAATCATTGTATTGGTTTCCAACGATTAATAAAATTTCTCTTTGCTGATAAACAAAAAAACAAAAAAAAAGAAGTTGGAACTTGGAGCCATTTTCCTAACAAGCTATTTTTTTTTTCTTTCTTTCTGTGCATTGGTTTGAAGATTGTGGGCTTGAA